>CM068754.1:1355829-1632354 GCA_035084275.1 Hydrolagus colliei | reverse complement strand
TTGAGTGTGTACTGTGTGTGTACAATATGTGAGTGTGTACTGTGTGTACAATATGTGTGTGTACTGTGTGTGAGTGTGTACTGTGTGTGTGTAGTGTTTACTGTGTGTGTAGTGTTTATTGTGTGTGAGTGAGTACTGTGTGTGTGTACAGTGTGTGTGTACTGTGAGTGTGTGTACTGTGTATTCTGTGAGTGTACTGTGAGTGTGTACAGTGCGAGAGTGTGTACTGTGTGAATGTGTACAATGAGTGTGTACTGTGTGTGTGTATGTACTGTGAGTGTGTACTGTGTGAGTGTGTATTGTGAGTGTGTACTGTGAGTGTGTACTGTGAGTGTGTACTGTGTGTGTGTGTACAGTGTGTGTGTATGTACTGTGAGTGTGTACTGTGTGTGTGTGTATTGTGAGTGTGTACTGTGTGTGTGTGTATTGTGAGTGTGTACTGTGTGTGTGTGTATTGTGAGTGTGTACTGTGTGTGTGTACTGTGAGTGAGTGTGTACTGTGTGTGTGTGTATTGTGAGTGTGTACTGTGTGTGTGTACTGTGAGTGAGTGTACTGTGAGTGTGTATTGTGTGTGAGTGTGTACTGTGAGTGTGTATTGTGAGTGTGTACTGTGAGTGTGTACTGTGTGTGAGTGTGTACTGTGAGTGTGTACTGTGAGTGTGTACTGTGAGTGTGTAGTGTGTGAGTGTGTACTGTGAGTGAGTGTGTACAGTGTGTGTGTGTACAGTGTGTGAGTGTGTACAGTGTGTGAGTGTGTACAGTGTGTGAGTGTGTACAGTGTGTGTGTGTGTGTACTGTGAGTGTGTACTGAGTGAGTGTGTACAGTGTGTGTGTGTACAGTGTGTGAGTGTGTACTGTGAGTGTGTACAGTGTGTGAGTGTGTACAGTGTGTGTGTGTGTGTACTGTGAGTGTGTACTGAGTGAGTGTGTACAGTGTTTATTGTGTGTATGTGTGTGTACAGTGTGTGTATGTGTGTGTACAGTGTGTGTATGTGTGTGTACAGTGTGTGTATGTGTGTGTACAGTGTGTGTATGTGTGTGTACAGTGTGTGTATGTGTGTGTACAGTGTGTGTATGTGTGTGTACAGTGCTGTATGGGCTGGGGGCGGTGTCTCTCTCTCTCTCTCTCCGCCTCTCTCTCTCTGTGTCTATTCTCACTCTCCTCTGTCCGCTCCTCTCCTCTCTGTGGCTGTTCTCTCTCTCCCTCCCTCTCTCCCTCTCTCCCTCCCTCCCTCTCTCTCTCCCTCCCTCTCTCCCTCTCTCTCTCCGGCGCGATGTCAGGGCAGAGACACAGGCAGCTGGTGAGTAACCCCAGCCCTGTCTGTCTGTCTGTGTCTGTCAGGGGGGTGGGGGAGACAGACACAGAGTGAGAGAGTGAGTGAGAGAGAAACACTCAGAGTGAGAGACACAGTCAGAGAGAATGTGAGTGAGAGACACAGAGTGAGAGACAGAGTGAGAGTGAGAGAGAAACACTCAGAGTGAGAATGTGAATGAGAGAGAGTGTGAGTGAGAGACACACTCAGAGAGAGAGTGTGAGTGAGAGTATGAGTGAGAGTGTGAGTGAGAGACACACTCAGAGAGAGTGAGAGTGAGTGAGAGTGTGAGTGAGACACAGTGAGAATCTGAGTGAGAGACAAAGTGAGAGATGGTGAGTGAGAGACAGAGTGTGAGTGAGAGAGAAACACTCAGAGTGAGAATGTGAATGAGAGACAGAGTGAGAGAGTGTGAGTGAGAGACACACTCAGAGAGTGTGAGTGAGAGACACACTCAGATAGAGAGAGTGAGTGAGAGACACAGTCAGAGTGAGAGAGAGAATGGGATAATAGAGATCAAACTAACATGACCGAGAGAGACAGCGAGAGGGAGTGAGAGTGGGTGAGAGAGTGACAGTGAGCGAGGTAGAGAATGTGACCTATGGTGAGTGTGTGTGAGTGAGAGACGGAGTGAGACACAGACTGAGAGTGAGAGAGGGATTTGCTGGTGAGTGGAGCCCAGCTGGAGCTCTCAGTAAATCACAGAGATTCATCCTGAAGCCAAACATGGACTTGTTTCTCTTTTGATGTCTGTGTGGGTATCAGATGGAATCATTCCGGTATAACTGCAGATATCAGTGTGTGTAAGGTGTTGGAGGGGGTGAGGGGTGGGGAGAGGAGATTGTCCAGTCATTATCAGGTTGGTGGGGGGTGTGTGGGGGAGGGTGGGGGTGTGTGTGTGGGAGGGTGGGGGGGTTGTGTGGGAGGGGTGTGTGGGAGGGTGTGTAGGAGGGTGGGGGGTGTGGGGGGGGGGTGGGAGGGTGGAGGGTGTGTGGGGGTGTGGGGGGCGTGGGGGGGGGGGTGGGAGGGTGGGGGGGGGGGTGGGAGGGTGGGGGGCGTGGGGGGGGGGTGGGAGGGTGGAGGGTGTGTGGGGGTGTGGGGGGGGGGGTGGGAGGGTGGGGGGGGGTGTGGGAGGGTGGGAGGGTGGGGGGTGTGGGGGGTTGTGGGGGGGGGTGTGGGAGGGTGGAGGGTGGTGGGGGGGTGTGGGAGGGTGGGGGGTGTGGGGGGCGTGGGGGGGGGGTGGGAGGGTGGAGGGTGTGTGGGGGTGTGGGGGGCGTGGGGGTTGTGGGGGGGGGGTGTGGGAGGGTGGAGGGTGGTGGGGGGGTGTGGGAGGGTGGGGGGTGTGGGGGGCGTGGGGGTTGTGGGGGGGGGTGTGGGGGGGGGGTGGGAGGGTGGAGGGTGGGGGGGGGGGTGGGAGGGTGGGGGGTGTGGGAGGGTGGGGGGTGTGGGAGGTTGTGGGGGGGTGTGTGGGGGGGGGGTGGGAGGGTGGAGGGTGGGGGGTGTGGGAGGGGTGTGGGGGGGGTGTGGGAGGGTGGGGGGGGGTGTGTGTGTGGGAGGGTGGGGGGTGTGGGAGGGTGGGTGGTGAGGGTGGGAGGTGTGTATGTGGTGTGGGTGGGGGGTGGGGAGGGGGGGGCTGATGTGATTGTTCAGTAGTTATTGGGAAGCGTAATAAATAATAATAATAATCTTGCATTGGATCACGTCGTCAGGACACCACAAAGCGTCTCACACAACGATACGTACTGCAAGGTGTAGTGACTGTGTATTTTGTGGGCGAAACTGTAGTGCAGGCTGCAGTGCCTGGGGTGCTCTGTGCCTTGGGGAGGCAGACTGACAACACTCAGGGTAAATGTGTGTTTCAGTTTATATAGTGGGAACGTACCGTCAGAGATGCCGTGATGTGATCTCTCTCTCTCTCTCTCTGCCGTGTGAGAGAGTCTGTACCCACAGCTCTCCACCATAATGACAAACCTCACGTTTGATATCGCTCTGTCACGCCGTCCACGCGTCTCAAAGGATACGCTGGAAAGTGAACTGACTTGTGACAAAACGCAGCAGCTAATTTTGCACAGCGGTGTCCCTCGCACAGATAGTCACGGAGTGAGGAACCAATTTTATCTGAG
Organism: Hydrolagus colliei; assembly: GCA_035084275.1. Classification (NCBI taxonomy): domain Eukaryota; kingdom Metazoa; phylum Chordata; class Chondrichthyes; order Chimaeriformes; family Chimaeridae; genus Hydrolagus; species Hydrolagus colliei. The sequence goes on along the minus strand of CM068754.1, from coordinate 1,628,917 downwards.
GGATTGTTGGCCAGGAAACTGGGAAGAGAGAGAGAGTGAGAGAGAGAGAGAGAGAGAAACTCCCTTCTCGTTTGGATTAGAGTCACTGGATCTACAGCATCCACCCAAACAGCCAGACGGTGCCTGTTTAATGTGTTTAACGCCTGCATCTGAAGGACAACAGCTCAAACGAGGGCTGACAGTTTGCAGCGCGGTTTATTCTCGTTTGCTGATCAGAGTTGGTTGGAGTGTGGGCCTGACATCTGCAGCAATGTGCTCGCAGTCCGACGCGATAACTGTCGTGTTATAGGGCGAGGTGAGGTGACTCGCTGTACACCAGTCTCACTTAGAGGATTGTAGCTTCCTCACGTTGGGGAATTTGAGCTCCCAGTTGCCGGCTGAGGCTCAGTGCCCTGCTCAGAGCTGGAGTGTCAGAGCTGCCGTGCTTTGGATGAGATGTTAAACAGTCTGTCTGTCCAGGGGCATAGAATCATAGAATGTTATGGCACAGAAGGAGGCCATTCGGCCCATCGAGTCTGTGCCGGCTCCTTGACCGAGCAAGTCACTTTCATTAACCCCAATCACCAGCTTTCTCCTCATAACCCTGCAAACCCGTCTTCCCCAGATACCTATCTAGTTCTCTCTTAAAAGTTGCTTTCGAATCGGACCTCACTACCCTCTCAGGCAGATCATTCCAAATTCGAACAACTCGCTGAGTAAAACATTTCTTCTAACCTCCCTCTGCTTCTTTTGGTAGATATCTTAAGACTGTGACCAGCGGAAACAGCTTTTCCCTATCTAGCCTGAGTCCAAACCTTTCATGATCTTGAAGACCTCTATCAGGTCCCTGCCTAACCTTCTCTGCTCTAATGAGAAAAGTCCTAACTTCTCCAGTCTGTCCTCATAGCTAAGGTTCCCCATTCCTGGTATCATTCTTGTGAATCTCCTCTGCACCAGTGCCTTAATGTCCTTCCTGAAGTAAAGTGCCCACAACTGGACGCAGTACTCCAGCTGAGGCCCAACCAGTGTTTTGTATAGATTAACCATAACCTCCCTACTCTTATACTCTATGCCCCTACTAATAAAGCTCAGTACACCAAATGCCTGTTTTACTGCCTTATCTACCTGCCCTGCTACCTTTAATGATTCGCTTACTTGAACACCCAGATCTCTCTGTACGTCTCTGTACATGTTAAAGATATAATAATAATAATCCTTGCATTTGATATAGCGCTTTTCACATCTTAACGGTATCTGAAAGCGCTGTAAAGCTGTATATTTGTGGGCAAAACGCGGCAGCCAATTGCGCACAGCAGCGTCCCACAAACAATCGTGGATTAAAAGTGTTTATCAGTGTGTTCTTTGTGAACGGATTATTATCAGGCGTGTGGAGTAAGGAAACTTGGCCAAGGTTTCGCCCTGACCTGCCTGGATTCCAACACAGCTTGTAAGGCAAGTGCTCTGACCACTGAGCTATGGGAGCTCTCTTTTCGTAAAGAGAAGCGAGTTTCTCTATCTCGAGCCAACGATCGATCCCCCTAAAAGTCGGCCACTCACTCCACGGCTGTTTGTGAGTTAATGCTCTAGGCAAACTGGCTGCCTTGTTCAACCACAAAGCACGCATTACAGTAATTCCTGTGAAGCGCTTTGGGACGCCTCCCGACGTGAAAGGCACTGTATCCAAAGTCATGATTATTACTGTGATTATCATCAAGAATAAACTTGGCTTCACATCCCGAGTCTTGGGGTTTCTCAATTGGTTTCCTTTCTCCATCCAACTTACCCTCTTATCCTCTTACCCAATAATAATCTACTTTCACATTGAGAGGACGTTTCGAGGCGCTGGACAGTCAATCAAAGGAACATTATTATGTATAAAGGCGTTCTATAGGTGCAAGTTTCAGCCGCAAAATACACAGGCACAATCCACTTTTCACTATATTTACAGTATATCCTGTGAAGGACACAGGAGTCGAGCTGAACACATGACAATACGCTCAGCGTCAGTTTCCCCCACTGTCACAGCCTCTGGGACTCTCTACCAGGGCTGTATATATACAGGTGGTTCTCTATCAAATGATGTTTATTTATGATATGTTGTTGAGTGTTTTCCCCGTGGCTTCGCTAGCCAGCGAGCCCCTCAGCTCACACACATTCCTGTTGTTTTCCTCTCCTCGTGTCTGACCTGATCCCAGGGTCAGCGGGCACTTGGCTCCCGGCGTCAGGAAGTGTGTGGATGTCCCAGGGGAAGGCTTGGGAGGGAACAGAATATTCCAGGATTGCGGAGCAGGAGTCGGGAAGGCCTCGCTCAGCCTGGCAATTCCCATCGGAGGTGACGGGAGTATCCACACACACAATACACACACACAATGCACACAACACAATACACACACAATACACCACACACAATACACAATACACACACACAATACACCACACACACAATACACACACACAATACACAATACAATATAACACAACACAATACGGTACCAACCGAAACTTCAATTATTTCGCTCTGCACCCCCCCCTGACCCCAACCCCTAGCCTCGTGTCCAAACCCCTGACTGTCCAGCGCCTTGAGACGTCCTCCAAACAGATACAGTCTATTGTTGGATAACGGTAAATTGGATGGAGAGATTGTTGGGGTGTGAGGTGATGGGGTGTGAGGTGGATGTTAAAGATCCTATTGCGCTCTTCGAAGAGACGAGTTTCTCTCTCTCTCCCGGTGTCATGGCCAACAATCTCTCAGATGAGATTGGTCTCTCACTCCACGACTGTTTTGGGTCACTGCTGTACACAACTAATTGTTTCACCCCTTCCCGAACACTCCCCTCCCAGCTCGGGTCACACGCCTCCTGTGCAGCGCCTTGGGACGTCCTCCCGACGTGAAAGGCGCTTTATAAGTTGTTGTTGTTGTTGGCTGCTGCGTTTCAACCACAAATTTCACAGCCAATAGTATAGTGTATCCTGTGAAGCGTTTTGAGACATTCGAATGACGTGAAAAGGTGTTATGTCATCTGCGAGGAATATTATTGTATTATTATGTACTGCAGAGCGGAGAGAGATAATAATATCAAATGCAAGGATTATATTATATAATCCTTGCATTTGATATCGCGCTTTTCATGTCTTCTGGACGTCTCAAAGCGCTTCACTGAATATACTGTAAAGTGGATTGACTGGGTATTTATGGGCAAAAGGAAGCAGCCAATTGCGCACAGCAGATTCCACAAACAGTCGTGGGTTGAAATGATCAATTTATTATCATTTTTGGACGGATTATTATTAGGCGTGCGCAGAAGAGAGAGACGAGTGCAAATATCTCAAAGCACTTCACAGGATATAGTGCCGGGACTGTGCGTACGCAGGAGACAGCGGTATCCGAGTTACACACAACATTCCTCCCCCCCCCCCCACTCCTCCCCTCCCCTCACCCCCCCTCCCACACACACATACACATGGCCACCAAGTGGGCAAATCAGATGAGGAAAGTCACTCCAGTCTCTGGTCTCCCTGACGACTGTCAAGTTGACTGCGGCAGGTGATTGGAGTGAATTGAGTGACCGGCTGTGTGTAATTGTGTCTGGCAGCCGTTGTACAATACAAGATTCCATTTGTAGAGGACATTCACTTTGAGAGGACATCCCGAGGCGCTCATTACATGCCCTGAGTGAGGACATTAGGAATGGTTTACAGCGTCTCTCCAAACGGCCACCGCGGTCCCTGGCCAGAGCTCACCAGCTCCCGCACATCCACCGCAGAAAAATAACAAGAATCCTCGCGGCTCAGGCAGCGCCTTATCACAACGTTCAGACATCTCATGGCGTGTCACAGAATACGCTGCAAAGTGTGTCTATTGTACGTGAAACATGGCAGCTAGTAGCGCACAGCAGTGTCCCACAAACAGCCATGGAGAGAGAGAGTGAACAACCAGTTTTATTTGGCGGATTGTTGGCCAGGACACACATTGTTGGACACCGTGCGAGAGAGAGGGAGAGAGAGAGAGAAACTCTCTTTTAAATAGTGCCGTGTGATCTTCAGTGTCCAGCTGAACAGACAGACGCGGAGCTCGGATTAACGTCACATCCGAAGGTTTACTGCGAGGTGGAGTGTCCGCGTATTGTGAGGGCGAAACGTAGCAGCCAATATCCCACAAACAGCCACGGAGCGAGTGAGCAAATATCTGAAAAGGCTGGGGCTGAGCCGTGAGGCTGCTTGTGGTTAAATAATCACCAACATTTACTGTCTCTGCCAGAACATGAGAGATGCCTGTTCGCCTGAGAGATCAGAGGTCAGGCCGTGTGTACATAGAGTTGGGGAAGGGGGTGTGTGTTGTTGGGCAGCCGAGCGACTGATACATACTCAACCCCATCACAAGCTTAAGTTTCTCCAAACCACGTACGGATGTTTCCCAGTGTGTGAGGTGGTTGGCCCTGTCTCCCCAAGGGACGCACCAAACTGGAATAATTCCAGGGCGTATTAAGCGCTGGTTGATGAGAGACGAAGCTTGGGGGACAGACCCCAAAGCGTGTGCTGGGGTAACCGGGGCAGTTTAACCAGATAAACCTGCTCAGTCAGTTACCCCTGATCCACGGAGAACACTCTACCCTGTTATTAACAGGAGTTGATTGGGTAGAATGTGTGTGAGAGCCTGGCTCAGTGATAAGTTCTCTCACCTCCTGAGTCCAAAGGCTGTGGGTTCAAGTCTGACATCAAGCACACAATGCCCTTGGAATCACATAGTGTCAGCTGACATTCCAGTACAGTGCTGGGGGGTGGGGGAGTTGAGGAGGGGGTAGGTTGCATTGGCATAGATGCCATTCTTTGGATGAGACTTTAAGCGAGGTCCCCTCTGCCTGTTCAGGTGGATTTAAACATGGAACAACTCAAAAAGAGATGGGAGTTTTTTTTAATTAAACAATTAAATGAAACACAAAGAATTCCCAGTGGGATTGCACCTGGAATCCTAGGAATGGAAACACATCCCACCAGCAAATATTTGCCCTTCAAAGCTAACAGCGCGGCTTTGTGAGGGAGTTACTCTCTCTCTCTCCCGATGTCTTGGCCAACAATCCCCCACATAGAACCGAGCACTCACCCTGTGGCTGTTTGTGGGACACTGCTGTGTGCAAATTGTGAGTCTGAGTTTGCTTACAAACAATAATAATAATTCTTGCATTTGATATCGCGCTTTTCACATCTTTTACACGTCTCAAAGCGCTTCATGGAATGAGCTGTAAAGTGAATTGACTGCATATTTGTGGGCGAAACGCGGCAGCCAATTGCACACAGCAGGGTCTCCACAAACAGTCGTGGATTGAAATGACCAATTCATTATTGTTTAAATACACAGTATTTCAATACAGTAGTTTAAATACACAGTAACTCCATCGCACAGTCACTGCTGTGAAGCATTTAGCGACGTCCTTTGAACATGTGAAGGCGCTGTACCTAATGCAAGGATTATCATTATGAAGAAGGATTCCCCTGTTGCTGGTGACTGATTTGGCCCATTTTCAAGTGCTGTGGTTCCATCACGCTGCGGGTCCTTAGGAGGTGGGGAAATTGACCCAAGAGGGTAGTGAGAGAGACAGAAGCCAGCCTGACCGATAATCCTGCTGGCTTGTTAAATGTCAGCACCACGGTGAGCAGGAGAATAATAAAATCATTTGATATAGCGCCTTATCACGTCTTCTAGACTACCTCACGTTCAAGGCCATTCACCACCTTGCCTATCTCTCCGACCTGCTGTCTCCCTATCAGCCCACCTGTCCCCACTGTTCAGCGGGCTCTGGCCTACCCCATGTCTCCAGCCCGATCCGCCCTACCATCGGTGGCCAGGCTTTCAGCCTCTCTGCCCCCACACTCTGGAACTCCATCCCACAATCCCTTCACCTCGCTTCCTCTTTTTCCTCCTTTAAGGCCGGTCTCAAGACCTTCCTCTTCGACTGTGCCTTTGGCTGCCCTCCTAACTCTCCCCCCTCCTTCTCCCTACCCCGACCCCCCCCCCCCCCCCGTCCACCCGCTTGGGTCCCGACCTAACTATTCAGCGCCTTGGGATGTCCTCCCGACATGAAAGGGGTTCTACAAATGTAATTTTGTTGTTGTTGCAGAATCGCTTCACAGAATACACTGTAAAGTGAATTGACCTTATATTTGTGAGTGAAACGCTGCAGCCAATTGCACACAGCAGTGTCCCGCAAATATTGGTGGATTGAAATGACCAATTTATTACAGTTTTATTTTGAGGGATTATTATCAGGTGTATGGAGTAAGGAAACTTGCCCAAGGTTTCGCTGTGCCTGGATTCGAACACAGGTCTCACACTTGTAAGGCGAGTGCTCTAACCACTGAGCTACATACACAGTCACTACACTTTACAGTAAATCCCGTGAAGCTCTTTGAGGTGTCTTCTGGACATCCAGAGGATGTCTCAAAGAGCTTCATGGGATTTACTGTAAAGTGTAGTGACTGCATATTTTGTAGATGAATGCAGCCTTTATAACATCTGTCGCTCCTCTCAAAGCTACTCACTCTGTTTGCTTTGAAGGACAAATATTTACTGGTGGGACCTTTTTCCAATCCCACTGGGAAATTCGTTGTGTCTCGTTTCACTGTTGAATCAAAAAAGGGTTTTTATTGAAGAGACACTAACCTCGAGTGTGAACCCCCGTTCCTTTCCCTGTGTGATCTATGCGCTCTTCACAACATCCCCAGCTATACATCAGGCATCCTTTCACTCCGCACAAATTTGCTTCACCAATTCTCTCCTCTTTGTTTTAGCCCTCGAAGGTGTCTATAAAAGTGGAGAGGGAGGGAGGCATGTAGGGAGGGAGGCATGTAGGGAGGGAGGCATGTAGGGAGGGAGGCATGGAGGGAGGGAGGCATGGAGGGAGGGAGGCATGTAGGGAGGGAGGCATGTAGGGAGGGAGGCATGTAGGGAGGGAGGCATGTAGGGAGGGAGGCATGGAGGGAGGCATGGAGGGAGGGAGGCATGGAGGGAGGGAGGCATGGAGGGAGGGAGGCATGTAGGGAGGGAGGCATGGAGGGAGGGAGGCATGGAGGGAGGGAGGCATGGAGGGAGGGAGGCATGGAGGGAGGGAGGCATGGAGGGAGGGAGGCATGGAGGGAGGGAGGCATGGAGGGAGGGAAGCATGTAGGGAGGGAGGCATGTTGGGAGGGAGGCATGGAGGGAGGGAGGCATGGAGGGTGAGAGGGAGGACGGACGCAAGGGAGGCATGGAGAGAGGACCTGAGGGAGTCAGGGATGCATGGAGGGAGGGAGGGGGAGGGGGAGGGAGGTATGGAGGGAGGGAAGGAGGGAGGGCAGTGAAGCAGGGGGACTTTGGGATGGAGCCTTTGATCTATAATCACACTTTTGAATAGCTTACCGCCCCCACTACACACACCCATCAGCTGTACAAACACAGGCTATAGTGCTGTCTAAATGTAGTCTGCTGTGCTGTGTATACGCAGGCTTGTGTAGCTGATGGTTATTGTGTCCCTATACAGGGAGCTGAGCGGCCAGCCTCGGTACTGCTGACGATGAACGATCCCTTTGCCTGAAGATGGAAACACTGGAGTCGGAGCTGACCTGCCCAATCTGCCTGGAGTTGTTTGAGGATCCTCTGCTCTTGCCCTGTGCCCACAGCCTCTGCTTTAACTGTGCCCATCGTATCCTGGTGTCTCACTGTGCCTCCAGCGAGACCATCGACTCCATCGCGGCTTTCCAGTGCCCCACCTGCCGCTATGTCATCTCCCTGAACCACCGCGGGCTGGAGGGCCTCAAACGCAATGTAACTCTGCAGAACATCATCGACCGCTTCCAGAAAGCCTCGTTGAGCGGATCCAACTCCCCGAGCGAGTGCAGGAGGGAGCGAGACCCCCGGCCCCCCGTCACCATGTCATGCGAGCGCGTGCAGTGTCAGTTCTGCGAGCAGGAGCCGGCCCGGGAGGCCGTGAAGACCTGCGTGACCTGCGAGGTCTCGTACTGCGACAGATGCCTCAGGGCCACGCACCCCAACAAGAAGCCCTTCACCGGCCACCGCCTGGTCGAGCCCATCCCCGACTCCCACCTCCGCGGCCTCATGTGCCTGGAGCACGAGAACGAAAAGGTGAATATGTACTGTGTGACGGACGATCAGCTGATCTGTGCCTTATGCAAACTTGTGGGCCGGCACAGGGAGCACCAGGTGTCATCCCTGAGTGAGAGATACGACAAGCTAAAGGTACAGTACCACCACCTTAATCCATCGCTAGCGTCCGCCGCGAATGTCGTGCTTTGGGATGTCCTCCCGATGTGAAAGACACTCTATAAATGTAATTTTGTTGTTGTTGCTTTGTTCCTCCTGGTGTTGAAGGCGCTGATGCAAATGTCATTTGTTGTTCGGTTACGGAAACGGCTCCCGAGGGAGACAGCTGGTTGAAGCAGAAAAGACTGTGTGTTTCAAGGACAAATCAGGTAGATTTCTGCTGGGAAATCGTATCTCAGGATACAGTGCATAGTTTGGGACACAACGCATCGAGCGAGTGCCAGGCCGGTGGAAAGAAAACTTGATGGACCATGATCTTCTTTTGGCAGCAAATTCTTATGTTCTTATGGTGCCGGGGGAATCTAACCCTCTTCCTGGGTTTTTATTAATTAGCGATACGAGATCCTTAACGTCCACCTGAACAGGCAGGTGGGACCTCAGTTTAACATCTCAAGCCGTGCACAGAGAGAGGAGAACGAAGCTGAGCAAACAGCTGTGATCAACAAATGATCATATAAGCTGAGGCTCTTCAATTTCAAAGGAGACGTGTAGGAGGGGACCTTACTGAGTATTTAAAATGATAAATGGGATTGAGAGATAATCATGGCAGATCATGGCAGATCTTTTAATCCCATTTCTCTGCCTTTTCCTCATCCCTCTTAATCCCTTTACTTCCCAGTCTCTCTCACTCTCTCTTCATCACCGTGATTGAGTAATGTACTGTGGTGGTGTTTTTCAGAACTCAGAACCCGCCCGCATACTGACCCGGACCAAACTCCATACCCACATCTCACCAGTTCTGACCAGGCGTCACTGGCACTGGTCACTCCTCTCCCTCCCTCCATGCCTCCCTGCCTCCCTCATGTCCTCCCTCCATGCCTCCTTTGCATCCGTCCTCCCTCCCACCCTCCATTTGTGTGAACCAATGGCACTGTCAAAGAAGAAAATCTTGATACAGGACTTGAAGTAGGCTAGGGAGGGAAGGAGTGAGGTGGAGGGACTACGGGATGGAAGTCCGGAGGTTGGGGGCAGAGTGGCTGAAGGCTTGCTGGCTGAGGTGGGGCGGGTTGCATCTGAGCTGTGGGTTGGGATCAGAGAGGGGTGGAGGGCAAAGGGTTGGAGGAGGGAAGATGACTGAAGGCATAGTTATAAAGGAAGCTCTTGAGATGGGCCTTGAAGGAGGCAAGGGAGGGGGTGAGACATAGGGGTTCCGGGTTGGAGTTCCAGAGGGTGGAGGCAGAGTGGCTGAAAGCCCGATCTCCATTGGTGGAGTGGATAGCGTCGGAGATGTGGAGCAGGCCAGTGCCAGCAGAACAGTGAGAATGGACAGGTTGGTGAAATGTTTGTAGGTCACAGGGGTAGGGAGGAGCAAGACTACAGACTGATTAAGTGAATGGCCTGTTTCCGCATCATATAGTCTGTATAAATCTATGAATAGAAGCATTAAACCTAGATCTAGTCTGCCTGTCTAAAGACCCCCAACACTATTGGAACTGAGACTCTCCCTGTAGTTTGGCCAGGAATCCTGAAATCCTGTGTGTGGGATCTTGCTAAACAACAACATAATTACACTGTATAGCGCCTTTCATGTCAGGAGGACATCCCAAAGGCGTTGGGATCACCACATTTGCCAAACAAAAACAGTTACTACACTTGGCAGTGGGAGCTGGGTGGGGCCTAGTTGATGTCTAGAGGCACAGTGTCTAGTTTTGCTGGCGTTTCTTTGGAGTTGATGTAAGAGGCTGGCCACTTGGGGAGGGGAAGGGAAGGGAAGTGAGGTCTCCTGGTTGAGGGTGGGGGGGCCATGTCTTGGGAGGTGGGGTGAGCTCCTTGGTGGGGGGTGGGGAGAGGGGTAATGTACCCATCTGAAGCACTTTGAGACATTGAGATGTGAGAAGCCATTTGACCTGATTACCCTGGAAACGCCCAGCAACAACAAATTGCTCCCTTCCCCCTCCTACACCACCCACTCTCTGCCACACAGCTCAGCGGGTTTTGGGGGTGGTGTGGGGGGTTGGGGGTTAGATTAACAGACCCAAGCCCAGCGATGACATTACTGTAGGAAACCTATCACAGGCCCCAGGCCGAGCCAGCAGCCACAGTGTCACTCCAATTTTATTTATCTCCCAATAAAAGTTTAACTGCACAATGAAACATTCATTGGCCATTAAAGCATGTTTAATTTACAATGTTACTTTGTGAGCGCAAATTGCTGAGGACAGAGAGGTCCACACGTCATTCGGCCCATCATGCCAATGCCAGCTCACTGTATAAGCTATTGTTTCATCCCACTCGCCTGCAATCCCTCTCCACTACTCCCCTCCTCACCCCTCTCCTCCCCGTCCTCCTTTCCCCTCAACAACAACAACAACTTGGGTTTATGTAGCGCTCTCCACGCCAGACGGCATCTCGGGAGCGCTTCACAATAACAGATCCCGGGGCCAAGCCAGTGGGAGGGGGAAAAAACACAGTCGAAAAGTCTTTAGCCATGACCTGAAAATAGGAAAGGAGGGGGCGAGGTGAAGGGAATGAGGGAGGGAGTCCCGGAGCCTCGGTGTGTAGTGGCCACTGACGGTGGAGCAGAGGATTCGGGGGACAAGGAGGAGGCCAGACCTGGTAGAGCGAAGGCAACTAGTGCTATTGTGAGGAGGGAGGAGGTCAGAGAGGTAGGGGGGTTGCAGAGAAGTGGAGGGATTTGAAAACGAGTGAGGATTTTGAAATCCATCTGCTCCGAGACAGGGAGCCCAGTGAAGTCCAACAAGGACTGGGGTAATCGGGGAGTGAAGTTTGGTATGGGTGAGAATGCGGGTGGCAGAATTTTGGATTCCCTGTATTTTGTGAATGGTGGCAGAGGGAGACCGGTGGTTTGGGACAGAGAGGTCCACATAATTATATATAGGATTATATTTAATACTTTAATATTTCTTCTTTTCAAATATTGGTCTAATTCCATGTGAGAAGCTTACAGATTCTTCTCCACACCTCACCCCTCCATCCCGCATTCCCTCCACATTACCCCCTTGCCTCCTTCAAAACCTATTTCATCACCTTCCTTCCCCAGCACTCCACCCTCCATGGTCCTGACCCAACTCGGGTCCAAAACACCGACATGATCAACCTGTCCCTCTCATCCGGGACTGTTCCCACTGCCTTCAAAACCGCCACCATCACCCCCATCCTAAAAAGCATTCCCTCAATGCGTCGTAGCTATCCAGCTGCCGGCCCATCTCCAACCTCCCCTTCCTTTCCAAAGTCCTTGAAAGAGTGGTTACCTCCCAGCTCCACTCTTTCCTCACACAACACTCACTCCTCGACCCCCTCCAATCGGGTTTCCGTGCCTCCCACAGCATGGAAACTGCCCTGGTCAAGGTCACAAACGACATCCTGACTATCTGTGACCAGGGCTCCCTCTGCCTCCTCGTCCTCCTCGACCTATCTGCTGCCTTCGATACCGTGGACCATGGTATCCTCCTCCATTGCCTCTCCTCGCTCCGCAACCTTCAAGGCTCTGTCCTCAAATGGTTCCGGTCCTATCTCTCCCACTGACTTCACTTTGTCTCTTCCAACGCTTCTCCTCCAGCCCCCGCACAGTCACACGCGGCGTTCCCCAGGGCTCTGTCCTTGGCCCCCTGCTCTTCATCCTCTACACTCTCCCCCTGGGCGACATCATCCGTAGACATAGGGTGAATTTCCACATGTACGCGGATGACACCGCGTCAACCCTCGATTCCAGGACCACTGGCGTTCTGACTGCATGTCTGTCCGACATCGAGTCCTGGACGAGGGCAAATTTCCTACAACTCAATGTCAACAAGATGAAGGCCCTCCTGATTGGCTCACGTCAGCACCTCCGCACCTCAGGCGCTGAGTTCCCGTACGGGAAATCTCTCCTCGTCGGCCTCCCTAGCTCCTCCCTTCACAGGCTGCAGATCATTCAGAACTCTGCAGCTCGTGTTCTCTCCCGCACCAGGCTTCCCGACCACATCACTCCCACCCTCGCCCGTCTCCACTGGCTCCCCATCCCCCAGAGGATCGAATTTAAGATCCTTGTTCTCACTTTCAAGGCCATTCACAGCCTTGTCCCCGCCTATCTCTCTGACCTACTGTCTCCCTATCAGCCGCCCGTCCCCTCCGTTCAGCAGCCTCAGGCCTGCTCCGCGTCCAGGCCTGCTCCGCGTCCACCGCCCTAACCGCCCAACCATCGGGGGCCGGGCTCTCAGCCTCTCTGCTCCCACACTGTGGAACTCCATCCCGCAGCCCCTCCCCCTCGCTTCCTCCCTTTCCTCCTTCAAGGCCGGTCTCAAGACCTTCCTCCTCGACCGCGCCTTCGATTGCCCCACTAACTCTTCCCTCTCTCCCACTCTCCTTGCCCTTTCCCCTACACCGACCCTTACCCCCCTCACTCCCACTCCCCCCCCCGCTCCCCCCTCGGGTCCCGACCAGACAGTTCAGCGCTTTGGAACGTCCTCCCGATGTGAAAGGCGCTGTATAAGTGCAATTTTGTTGTTGTTATTTTTGTTGTGTTGTCCAGCGCCTTGCGACGTCCTCCCGACGCGAAAGCCGCTATGCAGATGTAATTTTGTTGTCGTTGTTTGTGGGACTCTGCTGTGGCAAATTGATAGCCACATTTGCCCACAAAATACACACATCTTGTGAAAGGCTTTGAGACGTCTCGATGATGTGACAAAGCACTACATCAAATGAAAGGATGGTTATGTGGAGCAGTGAGGAGGAGAATGAAGCGAACAGAGGCCATATCTGGATACAAATTAATGCCAATTTCCCTTTAAATGACCTATAGTCGTTACAAAGTGTTCCATTGTCCTCCAAATGCCTGTCATTGTCCTTCAACACAGTGAGAGCTCCATCTGAGAACAGGCAGTTATTCAATTGCCTTGGGACTTGGCGAGTAATAGACAGAGAAATTACTTTGAGAGCAATACACAGAGACTTTTCCCACTCAGCTCCTGTTAACCCTTGAAAGCCCTTAATGAGTAAGTTGGTCATAGATGGACAAGCAGGGGGAAGGTTGCCGAATGGCCAAGCTATGCAATTTTAGCTGGTTGGACTCCAGCAGTTACTCCCAACATACACTCTGGGGGCCCCAAGCCTTGGCTCTTGCCAACCTAATACTATCCGGAATTAGGTAAATTCCGCACACTCCATTCCAGAACATTCCATTCCATTCAACAATCTTATCTCTAGGATTTCTATGTGTGGGTGGGATAGATGGAATTCTCAGTTTGCTTTGGCTCCTCTCAAGCACAGTGAAGGATCCTGCTGTGTCAGTCGCCCGGCTGACCACAGGCAATAAAACAACAACAAAATTACATTTGAAGAGCGCTTTTCACGCTGCGGGTATGTCCCAAGGCCCTGAACAGTCAGACAGTAATAAGGAATATTTGGGATCGGGTAGAGTATGGGGGCTGACTTGATCAGAGCATTGGCCAGCTGAAAAGGCAACTCAATAAAGCGATTGTTATTGTTCCTCTCGCTCGCTCGCACTGAACCCCGTGTGAATCAAGACCTCAGCTTCGTTGCACAGGATCAGTAACAGCAGGTCCCACACACAGCTCTGAAGGTAAAACAGATAAATGGGATCAAGTTCAGGGCAAAGTAAACAATAGATTAAATTTTCTCCATCTCCACTCCTTTGTTCCTCCCTCGCTCCCTCCCTCCCTCCTTCCTTCATACCTTTTCTCTGCCCTCCGTCCCCTGTGACCCCACCCGCCCTAACGCCATTCTTTCCTTTTGATCAAAACTTATTGTGTCAAGAGTCTCAGTTGCTGTCAAGTTATATTTGTAACTAAACCACCATTTAGTTGGCAGCAACAACACTAACAACTTGTATTCATCAAACCTAATAATAATAATGACAATAATAAGACTTTTGTTTGATTTATTACATGAGTGAGAAGTCTCAAGTGTATTTTATAACAGTCCTTGCTTTTGATACAGGGTCTTATCACATCGTCAAAGCGCTTCACGGAATATACTGTAAAGTAAAGTGCAGTCAGTCTGGCACACAGCAGTGTCCAGCCAGACAGCCATGGAGTGAATGACCAATTTTATTTAGGGGTTTGTGGCCAAGGCACCGGGAGAAAAAAACTTTCTGTTTTGGAATAGCCCCTGGACTGGTTCGATGTCCCATCCGAAGGGTTGGCGTCTGCACACAGCACAGCACTGGGGTATCAGAGTAAGGTTATCGAGTTTAAAGTCCTGATATGGACTTGAACCCACAACCTTCTGACTCAGGCGAGAGTGCTACAAAGTGCACCAAGCTGAGATCATCTAATAATCATAATAATAATAATAAGCCTTGCACTTGATATAGCGCTTTATCACGTCTTTTGAGACGTCTCAAAACGCTTCAACAACAACAACAACAACAATTTACATTTATAGAGCGCCTTTCACGTCGGGAGGACGTCCCAAGGCGCTGCACAGGAGGCGTGTGACCCGAGCTGAGAGGGGAGTGTTTGGGAAGGGGCGAAACACGAAGGGGAGGTAAAAGAGTTCGGGGTGGAACAAAAGGCACGATCAAAGAGGAAAGTCTTCAAACCGGCCTTGAAAGAGGAAAGGGAAGAGATGAAACGGAGGGATTGAGGGATGGCATTGCATAGGGTGGGAGCGGAGAAACTGAAGGCCCGGCCTCCGATGGTGGGGTGGTTCGGGCGGGAGGCTTGGAGCAGGCCAAGTCCTGTTGAACGGAGGGTCCGGGTGGGCGTGTAAGGGGAGAGTAGATCGGCTAGGTAGGATGAGGCAAGGCCGTGTAAGGCCTTGTAGGTGAGGACGAGGATCATAAATTCGATCCTCTGGAGGATGGGGAGCCAGTGGAGACGGGCGAGGGTGGGGGTTATGTGGTCACGGAGGCGGGTGCGGGATAATACACGGGCTGCAGAGTTTTGGATGGCCTGCAGCCTGTGAATGGAGGAACTGGGGAGGCCGACTAGGAGAGAATTTCCGTAGTCCAGCCGTGAGGTGATGTATGCGTGCACGAGTGTTTCGGCAGCGCGGGGGGTAAGATAATTACGGAGCCTGGCAATGTTGCGCAGATGGAAATAGGCGGTGCCGGTCAAGGCGCGGATGTGGGGGAGGAAGGAAAGTTTTTGATCGAACATGATGCCGAGGTTCCTGATTGGCTTTGTGAGGTGGAGAGTGCAGCCTTGGATGTTGAGGCTGGCAGCGCCCGATGTGCGGAGGCGCTGGCTTGAGCCAATCAGGAGGGCCTCGGTCTTATTCACGTTCAATTGCAAAAAGTTGTCCCTCGTCCACGACTCGATGTCGGACAGACATGCTGTCAGAACATCGATGGTCTGGGGGTTGAGGGATGAGGCAGAAAGGTACAACTGGGTGTCATCCACATACATGTGGAAATTTACCCCATGTCTGCGGATGACGTCGCCCAGAGGGAGCGTGTAAAGGGTGAAAAGGAGGGGACCGAGGACAGAGCCCTGAGGGACGCCGTGGGAAACTGTGCGGGGGTTTGAAGAAAGTTCACAGAATATACAGGTACCCCGCCCCAACCGCGATTTTTTCTACCGCTAATTTCACATATCCAGGGTTGGCTCGGTGTCACAGGGTTGGCTCGGTGTGACAGGCCTCGCTAACCATAATCATGGGTTTTTCGTATCCACGGGTTTTAACACTAACGCTAGTGTTTGGCGCTAGGGCCCAGCTGTGATGTTGTAATGTTGGAATGTTGGAATCAACCAGCGACAGTCGCTTCTCTCTTAGGATTAAGGTAAATAACATGAATTTACTGTCACTTTTCTGCATCCACCTCCCCCTCCATGTCACCCACCACACCACCTTCTCCCCTTCCCCCCACCCTCCATGTCACCTGTCACCTCACCTTCTCCACATCCATCCCCTCTGTGTCACCCACCACCATCTCCACATCCCCCCCACCCCCCCCGTGTCACCCACTACACCACCTTCCCCACATCCCCCCCCTCCGTGTCACCCATCACACCACCTTCCCCACATCCCCCACCTCACTGTGTCACCCACTATACCACCTTCTCCACCCCCCCCCCCCCTTCCGTGTCACCCACCACCCCACCTTCACCACATCCCCTCTCGCTCCGTGTTACCCACCACACCACCTTCTCCATTGATTTCTCTCTCTCTCTCTCTCTCTCTCTCTCTCTGTCTGTGTGTAGATCAGTCAGTCAGTCAGACAGCCTTGTGGATTGCTGCAGATCCTGGCAGCCAATGCTCCCAAACGTACCCCCCCTATCCCCATGTTTCTCATAGGGCCCTGTATTTTCCAACCACGGTTTTACCAACCGCAGAGGTTTTCAGGAACGTATCCCCCACGGTTACCTGTACTGTAAAGTGAAATAACTGTAACAACAGCAACAAGAGCCAATTGCACACAGCAGTGTCCCACAAACAGTCATGGATTAAAGTTACCAAATTATTATTGTTTTTTAAGGGATTATTATCCCTGGAAAAGCGATCCGCCAATTGACAAACAACTGGGTTCCTACTTATGGCTAGCTAAAACAGAGACGTGTGGAGCAAGGAAACTTGCTTGACGTTTTGCCCTGTCCGGGAATCAGACGCTTGTGAGGTGAGCGCTCTAACCACTGAGTTACATATTACTCAGGAGATGGTGACTGGGGAAAATAACTTACTGTGATAAACTGTTGTACTCTATTTAGTGAGAGAGCTGGAGATAGAGTGAGCTCTTAATGTTGCCTGAAGGCATGGGTGCTATGGATTGTCTCAATGGACAGTTTCTACAGCAACCAGAAGAGCCACATTTTTTTCTTGAAGTGTAATCTCCATTTACAGTGAAGGGAGAGGATGGAACATGAGTGAGGTAGCTACAGGAACAACAAGATAAGCCTGGGCTCCTCAGGTTTTAATAATAATAATCCTTCCATTTGATATAGCGTCTTATCAGGTCATTGAGACGTCTCAAAGCACTTCACAGAATACTGGGAAGTGGAGACTGTATATTTCAGCCTTTAAATAGATGCCTTTCAATAAGCTCTCCAAGACACTGCCCCACATGAAGAATGCTATATAAATACAAGTTGTTATCTAACAGGTGACCTTACAGGGATATAAAAACTAAATGATTACAAGAGACAAATAGAAATTATATATTCAAATATACCAAGACAGTAGTATAAGAAGTACAGGGGCGTGAGGGGCAATTTCAGGCAAGAAGTGTCACTTTACCCAGAGGCTAATTAACAACTGGAACAGGGTTCCCAGGAAGTCAACGGTTAAAGTCAGGACATTGAGACTCATTTAAGAAACCACTGGATGCTGTGATGGTTGGACAGTCATTGTGGGTGTTCTGGAGGGATGAGATTATATGGGCCAAAGTGATCCAATTGGACATCTAAACTGATCTTTTAACCTGTCATCTGAATGGGTGACCATTGATGACAATGTCAGGCCGGGTATTGGTGATGGAGTTGGGAAGATGAGGTTGGGAGGATGAGAATCTCTGGAGGATTAGCGTATACTTGTTTAGTTTTGGTCAGCCAGGTTATCGTGATTAAGAATCTGCAAACCAAGCTAAGAATTCCATGCATCCCACCGACATACAAAAATCCCAGAGATAGATTGTTGGCATTGAATGTGGTCTCTCTCCCTGGAGGAACGCATCCTGTTCACCCAATTCTGAGGTGCAGATTGGCAAGAGCCAAAGCTTTGGGACCCCAGAGTGTGCATTGGGGGAACTGTTGGAGTCTAACCAGCTAAACCCAATGTAGCTTTGCTCCCATCCACCTACTCTGGTGCCTCAGGCGGTGAAAAGGAGACCTTATCTGAAGGACATCAGCTGGGGTAGTGGGTCTCAGTATTTTGAGTTCAGGCTTGGCTGGGACACTCACAGTATTGCCCTGAGCTGATAGGGTTGTGTTGTTTTGCTATGGGTGGCTGAGACACTATACAGGGTGTGAACTGTGGCACAACCAGTTAGACAGATACAGCACCACCTGAGGGAGGGCAGCCGGGATAGACAGAAACTCGGCGTTCTTCCAGGCTCTGATCACATGATCCCTTTCGGGGTAAATAAATTGCCTCTAACCTCATCGGTGGAGTCCTGTAGCTGTGTGGTTAGAGCACTCATCTCTCAAGCAAGAGACCTGGGTTCAATTCCCGGCAGAGCAAAACGCCTCTGTAGCTAGCAGTAAGTAGGAACTCAGTCGATAGTCGATTGGTGGATCGCTTTTCTGGGGGTAATAATTCCTTCAAAAAGGTAAAATGATAATTTGATCAATCAATCCACAACTGTTTGTGGGATTCTGTTGCGTGCAATTGGCTGCCGTATTTCCCCCACAAAATGTACAGTCAATTCACTTTACAGTATATTTTGTGAAGCACTTTGAGACATCTAGAAGACGTGATAAGGAGCTATATCAAATGCAAGGATTATTATTTATTATTAGAGGGAGCTTTACTCTGTCTCTAACGCCTTGGGACATCCTCCTGACGTGAAAGGCGCTCTATGAATGTAATTTTTTGTTGTTGTTGTAACCTGTGCTGTGAGTGACCTGGGAGTGCTGGATTCATAGATTCATAGAATTTTACGGCACAAAAGGAGGCCATTCGGCCCATCTAGTCTGTGCCGGCTCTTTGAAAAGAGCGATTCAATCCCACTGCCCTGCCTGCTCCCCATAGCCTAATAGACCCGTTCTCCCTAAATAAAGATCTAATTCCCTTTTAAAAGTTGTTATCGAATCAGCCTCCACCACCTTTTCAGGCAATGCATTCCAGATTCGAACAACTCGCTGAGTGAAAAAAATTCTCCTCAGCTCCCCTCTACTTCGCCATGAAACTATTTTAAATCTGTGACCACGAGTCACAGATTCACCCACGAGTGGAAATAGTTTTTCTCTATTTGCCCTGTCGAAACCCCTCATGATCTTATAAACCTCTATTAGGTCTCCCCTCAATCTTCTCTGCTCCAGAGAGAATAATCCTACCCTATCTAGCCTCTCCTCATAGCTGAAGTCCCTCAATCCTGGCACCATGATGAGAGAAGTCAGGTGTGAATGTGCTCAGCGAGCGCTTGCTGGGTTGTTGAACAATTCATCATCATTGCACATCTTCTAGAAACATCACTTCAACATGTGCTCCTTATGTTTGATACAGTGTCACCTTGTGAGAACATCTCAAAGAGCTTCACAAAATTGTACTGTGACGTGTATCCTGTGACATTCCAGGCGGTAATTTGTGTACAGCTGTGTTACACAAACAGCCATGACGTGAATGACAGTGTGATCTGGGGGACATTGAATGCAGGATTTTTATTTGAAATATTTAGGAGAATTTTTTCTCTCCCAATTCCTCATTCCCTCTCTGCGTTCTGATCTGAAATTCACTTCCTCTTGTCCTCAAATCATCGTCCAAAGAAAATAGTTCCTGACTATTTATTATCTATAAATGTCAGCCTGACGGAGTGGTAGCGCCCTCTCCTCCGAGTCGGGAGGCTGTGGGTTCAAGCCCCCACGTCAGGACGTGGAAACTGACGTAACTGAGCTGATGTTCCAGTGTAGTGCTGGGGTGGGTGGGTGTTGCATTTTTGTTGGAGGTGCCTTCCTTCAGATGAAACATTAACTTTAGATCCCGTCTGCCTGTTAGGCCGATGTTAAATATGCCATTAAGCTATTCAAAAAGATAAGAGAGTTCTTTCCTGAATAAAAATCTCTGAATCAAATTGGTCACTCACTCATTCCAATGGCTGGTTGTAGGACAATACTATGCAGAACTGGCTGCTGTATTTCGTCCACATTATATACACATTATATACACATTAACTCAATTAACTCAATGTTACATTTCTTAAGTTAACTTTCTTTACTCCACACGCCTAATAATAATCCCTCCAAAAAACTACAATAATATAATTGGTCATTCCAATCCACGTCTGTTCTTGGGACGCTGCTGTGCGCAATTGGCTGCCGCGATTCGCCCATAAATATTCAGTCAATTCACTTTATAGTATATTCTGTAAAGCGCTCTGGAACGTCGATAAGATGTGAAAAGCACTGTATCAAATGCAAGGATTATTATTATTATATATTACATATCCTGTGAAGCGCTTTGAGACATCTCACCAATGCGATAAAATGCTGTATCAAATGCAAGGATTATTACCTTGATTATTATCTTTATTATTATCCTCCCAAACTTCTTTTATCTTAAAGCGCTCGATCACATCACCCTCAGCTTTCACTGCTCCAATGTTGTTTGCTTGTAACTGTCTCCACATGCAAAGAAAAGCTTTCTCACCTCCCTTTTAATTCCTTTTCTGATCGTCTTCAATTTAAAAATAGAGCAAGCTCCGAGAGCAGGGGGTTAGAGGAAGGAAGGAAGGCCGGTAGTTAGTTAGTTATTTAGTTATTGACTGCCAAGGACTCGCTGGTTTGTGCGAGGTGCTGCTTGAAGGGAAAGGAATCAAAACAGGTAGAGTTCAGGGGAGGCAGATACTAACTGAGGCTAATAATATAAGACAGGGAACATCAAGAGTCGCTTTCCATCAGCGCAGAGTCGAAGAGCCAGGCTTGTTCAGCCTCAGAAGACTTGCCATTTCCCCAACAAACTCACAATTCTTGAAAACCAGGGAAGGTGACATTGTTTAATAAGGAACATCTTTGCAGGAGGGACTAACTCAGTGTCATATCACAGACGGTGCTTCGCTGACTGACCAACAATGACTAACTCCCTTCACACGGGATCGTGTCTCAGAGCGTTTACACCTGGCACATTCTGACGTCAAGCCAGGAGAAAGGGGAGGTGACAATTGAGGAAGAAAGTCTTCCAGTGAAGACAAGTTAACAGGGCCCAAGGCAGAGAGATTGAGGCTGAGAGTTCTAGAGGGTTGGGAGGTAATGGCTCAATAACTACTTTTAAAAGGGAATTGAAGGTAATTAAAAAAGAACAATTTGCAAGGACACGGGGGAGATAGTGGGGGAGTGGGGTAGCTCTTACAAAGAGCACAGGCAAGATGGACCAAAAGGCCTTCTTCTGTTCTGTAATATTTTATGATTTTATTGTATGATGACACAGCCGCTGGTGAAGCTAAGGGTTCTGTGGTGTATGCAGCCTTGCAGTCTAGGCTGTCGTGAGGAGGAATGGTACTTGTGCCAGTGAATATTTATGGAATGTTTGGTCTGGATGCATACAGAACCTCCCTTTTCTTTTCCAATTTTATTGCGTCACTTTTAAATCCACCTGAACAGAGACCTCAGATTAATACGTTGTAGGGAACGGCGATATGGGAATTTCCCGATATGGATATATCGGTTGGCTCATATCGAGATATACCGAAATATCGATATTTTCAGTTTTTTCGTACTGCGCATGCGCGCGCGCATCGGAGTGCGCGCGCATTCCGGGTGCGCGCGCATTCGGGGCCTATCTTCTCAGGAAGTAAATATCTTTCTCTCTCTGTGTCTCTCACTCTCTCCGTCTCTGTGTTTTTCTGTCTGTGTCTCTCTATGTCTCTCTCCCTCTCTCCTCTCCCACATCCCCCTCCATCTCTATCTATCGGTATATTATCACATCCACCCCGTCTCTCCCCCCCCACCCCACCGCCGTCCCTCTCTCGCACCCCCCACCCCCGTTGTCTCTCTCCCCCACCACCCCCCCAGCCGTCTCTTTCTCCCTCACCCCCCCCCAGCCATCTCTCTCCCCCTCCCCCCCCAGCCGTCTCTCTCCCCCTCCCCACAGCTGTCTCTCTCCCCCTCTCCTCCCCCCCCCAGCCGTCTCTCTCCCCCTCGCCTCCCCCCCCCCCCGCCGTCACTCTCTCCCTCCCCCCACAGCCATCTCTCTCCCCCTCCCCCCAGCCGTCTCTCCCCCTCCACCCCCAGCCATCTCTCTCCCCCTCTCCCCCCGCAGCCGTCTCTCTCCCCCTCTCCCCCCCCCAGCCGTCTCTCTCCCCTCTCCCCCCCCAGCCGTCTATCTCCCCCTCCCCCCAGCTGTCTCTCTCCCCCTCTCCTCCTCCCCCCAGCCATCTCTCTCCCCCTCTCCTCCTCCCCCCAGCCGTCTCTCTCCCCCTCTCCTCCCCCCCCCAGCCGTCTCTCTCCCCCTCTCCCCCCCCCCAGCCGTCTATCTCCCCCTCCCCCCAGCCGTCTCTCCCCTCAACCCCCCCCAGCCGTCTCTCTCCCCCTCACCCCCCACCCCAGCAGTCTCTCTCCCCCTCACCCCCCCCCCCCCCCACCCACAGTCATCTCTCTCCCCCCACCCCTTGCATACCTGTATATTGTATTCGAGGACTATGAATACAAGATGGCGGCTTTGCAATTCGGTCTGTGCATTGTGTATAGAGATGAGCATTCTGGGTCTTGTAGTTGATTGTGCTCGCATCCCGATTTTTTACCTCGATATATCGTTTTTCGATATATCGATATTTTTGAAATGGCTATATCGGCATATCGATATGAAAATCATATCGGGTTTTAGCGATATATCGATATATCGCCGTTCCCTAATACGTCGTCTCAAAGACAGTGCAGCACCAGAGAATCGGCTAAGGCTGGGTGCCCAAAGCTCCCTCTTCAACTCACAATCTTCTGATCCAGAGGACAGAGTGCTACCCACTAAGCCAGGCTGACACAGGCCATGGGCAATAATGGTTATTGCATTACCTGGGCAGTAGGGTCCGGCGATATATCGGTTATATCATATAATTTTCATATCGATATGCCGATATCGGAATTTAAAATATATAGATATTTCGAAAAATGAGATATAAAAAAATATCGGTATATCGTAAATATCAGTATATTGTTTCGGCGATATATCGGTATTATCGGTATAATGCAATCTTTTCCAGCTTACCTTGTTGACGGCATTGCAATCTCCAGGGCCTAGAGCATGGAATGCGCGCACACATCCGAATGCGCACGCACTGAACTAAAAGACCCAGAATGCTCATCTCTATACACAATGCACATACCCGAGCTGCAAGCCGCCATATTGCGTAGTCCTCGAATACAATATGCAGGTATACAAGGGGTGGGGGGGAGAGGGAGGGAGAGACGGGTGGGGGGGGGGAGAGGGAGGGAGAGACGGGTGGGGGGGGGGAGAGGGAGGGAGAGACGGGCGGGGGAGTGGGGAGGAGAGATGAGGATGGAGAGGGAGGGAGAGACGGGGAGGAGAGGGAGGGAGAGAAGTGGGTGGAGAGGGAGGGAGAGACGGGGTGGGTGGGCGGAGAGGGAGGGAGAGACGAGGGAATGTGATAATATACAGTATATAAGACAGACAGAGAGAGAGAGATGGGGGGGGAGATATGAGAGAGGAGAGAGACAGAGAGACACAGACAGAGAGAGAGAGATGGAGAGAGTGAGTGTGAGAGGCACAGAGAGAGAGATATTTACCTCCTGAGGAGATAGGCCAACACCTGAGCCAGATCCACATTCTCCCACCCTCCCTCCGCCTGTCCCTCTCTCCCCTGTCCCTCTCTCTCTCTGTCTCTCTCTCCTGTCCCTCTCTCTCCCCTGTCACATACTCTCTCGTCAAGGACCAACCAAAATGGCGACCTCGGACAATTGGTGGCGACACCTTGTGGAGGAGATGAGCATTCCAGGTCTTTTAGTTCAGTGCCCCGAATGCGCGCGTGCCTCCGAAAGCGCGCATACCTCCAAATGCGCGTGGATGCGCAGTATAAAAACCCCGAAAATATCAATATATCGGTATATATCAATAGGAGCCCACCGATATATCTATATTGGAAAATTTCCATATCGACGGACCCTACTGGGCAGGAAATTATTTTGCCTTGAAGAGAAAAGGATTGGATAGTGAGAGGCTTGGGAAGATGGTAGGCTATTCAGAAATGTTGTCATAATTTTCTTTGAAAGGTAGGGTTGGAGTGGTGACAGTGCTTCTTAAAGAGTGTGTGATTAGGTTGATTAATAGGTTGGGAAGTTTGATTGGGTAGGCTTATTCATAAGTTATTCTCTTGATATCCTGGCCGCTAATTCCCCCAAATAAATTTGTCACTCAGTGCATGGCTGCCATGGTTTCCTATTGTTACAGTCACAAAACTTTAGTTAAGAGTCCAAATAGGTAGGGTTGGGGAGGTTTGATTCAGGTGCAGTTGGGTAGGTTTATTGATAGGTAGGTCATTATGTAGGTTGAGTACATGGGTAGATTGGGTCATTGATTACATTGGATATGTGTGATGTAAGGAAGGAGAAGGTTAAATGCCCTTAGTTGACGTGCCTACACAAGCTGCTACTCCGCACAGCCCTCGCTCCCTTTTCCCTTCTCCCAGGGAACATTCAAAACATCTCAGTTTCCAAACAAGAGAAAGTTCCTAAAGGGTTTCAACAAAGTGACAGATGAATAATACAGAAGATTTGTTATTAAAATAACAAGTTTCCTTGGAAGCCATACCATAGAGGTTCAAAGGAACAAAGGAGGCCGTCTTGATCATTCAATTACTGCAGCTTCCCATCGCTTTGATGTTAAGACACTTGTGAATAAAACAGACTCTAAATCCAGCATGAGTTACAGAGATATGCAAATCACCACTATCCTGTCAGAGTAAATATCTCACAAAATCAGCCTGGATGAAGAAGGCCCTTCAACCCATCCGATCTCTTCCTCCGCAACGCCCACCCTACCGCTGCATCAAGCAGCTTTTTAAATGAGTCCCAATGTCATAGCCTCTTACTGTCTTTCCTGGCACCCTGTCTTATATGTAATAGAGTGATGACAGGTTGTGATAGAGTAGCTAGGGAGAAACTGTTCACACTGGCAGGTAGGTCAGTAACCAGAGGAGACAGATTTAAAATAATTGGCAAAAGAACCAGAAGGGGGACAAGATATTTTGTTACCCAGAATTGGTACGGTCTGTAATGCATAGCCTGGAAAGATGGGGGCAACATCAGTAATAGCTTTCCAAGGGGAATTAGAGATGTACTTAAAAAGGAAAAAGTTACAGCGTTATGGGGTAAGAGCAGGGAATAGATGATTGGCGGATTTTTCAAATAGCCAGCACAGGCACGATGGGATGAATGGCCTTTTTCTGTGCTTCTATCTATGATTCTATCTCCATGGCTCAGGAAAGACTTGCAAGGTTTTCAATTAGCTAAGTTCACAACCTCATTGAACATGTTTAAAAGTCTCCAAATCAGACCGTCTTGTTCGAACTATCCTTCCTTCCTCCCCCACATCCGTTCCATGACCAGCACAGCCTTCCATCACCTCTGCAATATTGCCAGACTCCGCCACTCCGCCACACCTTTCTCTTCTACCGCATCCTCCGCTGCCCCACTAACTCTTCCCCCTCTCCCACTCTTCTTCCCCCCCCCCCCCCAACCCAGCTTGGTTCCTGACCTGACTGCTCAGCGCTTTGGGATGTCCTTCAGATGGGAAAGGGCTTTATAAGTGCAATTTTGTTGTTGTTGTTGGTCCACCAATATATACAACAACAACAACAACAAAACTTACATTTATATAGCGCCTTTCACATCGAGAGGACATCCCAAGGCGCTGTACAGTCAGGTAGGACAAGAGCAGGGTGGGAAGGATCAGGGCAGGATGAAGAATAGTAGGAAAAGTAACTGTATTAGTGGGCGAAACGCGGCAGCCAAATTGCGCACAGCAGTGTCCCACAATCAGTCACGGAAGTGGGATTAGGGGCAAAAGGGGGTAAAGAAGCAAAAGGGGAGGGGTCGAGGCAGGGGGAAGAAAAGCAGGAAAGTCGACTGTATCTTTGAGGGCGAAACGCGGCAGCCAAATTGCGCACAGCAGTGTCCCACAAACAATCGCGAAAATGGGGCCAGGGGGGAAAGGGGGAAAAGAGGGTAAGGGGGGAGAGGGAGGGAAAGGTGGGATGGGTTAGGGTTAGGGAGGAAGAGGGGGGAGAAAGGGGGGCAAGGAAGAGAGGGAGGGAAAGATGGGAGGGGGCAAGATCAGGAAGAGGGAGGGAAGGGGAAAAGGGAGGAGAGAAAGTGGGGAAAGGGAGTGAGGGAAGAAGAAGATGGGGGCAGGGGTGGGGGGAATCAAACAACAATAATAAACAATAATAAACAACAAAAGCAATAATATTAACAACAAAAACAGCAACAAACAATAACCAACAATCGTCCAACAATCGTCCAGCAACCATTCCCTGTCCTCGCCGCCCGCCCGGACGATCCCTGAGATGGCGGGAAAAAAAGGGCGTGGAAAAAAAACAAATGTCACCTATGTACGCAAATTTCTCTTTGTCTTGAATGTAATGCCACTCTCTCTCTCACTCCCTCTCTCCCAAGGCCAGTGACCTGTTTACCCAATCCTGGGAAACATTTAGCTATCAGTTGGATTGACTGATGGAATTTAACCAGATAAAACCATTGTTTGCAATTCTACACAGTACCTGGCAAGTTTGCCCATTCTTGTCCAGCTAGGATCACACAACCTTGTTAGTGCTTTGGCTTGAAGCAGATATCTGATTTGAATGATCCTGATTTATCATTGCCTGGCATTTCAATGTAGCCAACTCAGTACCAACTCAGTCCTCAGTACCCAATGAGTCCCCGCTTCCAGTCCCTCCCGACTCCCCCACAGCCCAGGGGACGGTAACTGGAATTGGTGTAAATCACTGTCCAGACATGGTAACAGAACATTGGTAATATATAGTGGAACAATCTACACAGAGTCTGGACAGATATATAAAGAGCAGAGGAAATCTGACACACAGAGGCTGGAAGTACCGCAGGTCAATGAGCATCTGACTGTTCTGAATATGATTCAGCGTCAGTGGAGCATTAACAGATGTCAACTTGGCTCAGTCAGTCACACTCTCGCCTCTAGATCAAGAAGGTTCTGGGTTCAAATCTACATCAGGACTCTAAAACAGTATTGGGGGCATTTTGTCATTGTCATTGTCAGAGGTGCTGATCTTCAGATGGGATGTTAAACTGAGGCCTTGTTTGCCTGTTGAGGTGGAAGATCTTGTTACACTATCGGACAAGAGAAGGGAGTTCCCTTGGTGTACTGGCTGATATATGTGAGTTAGCACCTTGGGACATCCTCCCGATGTGAAACGCACACTAAATGTAATTTTTTTTGTTGATAATTCCCTCAAATAACGTGGTCACTCGTTTGTGAAACATCACTGTGCTCAAAATGGCTGCCCTGTTTTCCTGCGAATACACAGCAAGCATTACATTGACAGCAATTTTAAGAGGACTTTTGAGATCAAATGCAAGGCTCATTATAACCTTACTCATTTATGAAATTATCCTAGATATAAAGGTTTAAGAATGTGTCTTTGTCCAGGCAGTGGTCTTCATTAATTCCCTTTCATCTTCAAAATAATAATAGTACATTGCTCACTCAACCCATGACTGTTTGTAGGACACTGCTGTGCGCAATTGGCTGCTGTGTTTTCCCAGTGCGGAGTATATACTCAATTCACTTCACAGTCAGTATATACTCAATTCACTTTACAGTATAATCTGTGAAGCCCTTTAATACATCTTGAAGATGTGATAAGGCGCTGTATCAAATGTAAGGTGGTTATTATCACTTTGTTTCGCCCACAAAATTCACTTTGCGGTACATTCTGTGAAGCGTTTTGAGATGTCGATAAGACATGAAAAGTGCTATAACAAACGCAAGCATTATTATTATTTATTAAGAGAAAGATTTATGCTTTATGCTTCGTTTTCACATCTTACTTGTGTTTAGGGGAGACCGAGCCCGAGGTTCACACTAGAATGGATTACAGTTGTTTTTCCCTGGGAGTTTTTTGTGTCTAGTGAACTGATGTGATTAAGTGTCAGGAAGGGGTTCATCTTCCATGTCGGTGGCGAGTGCTTGTTGCCGCTGGCTGTGTTTCTGCCCTGACCTGCTGGCTATCTCACTGTCCTTTGTCCTTCAAGCTGGGAGGCAGCTTGAAGGACAAAACCTGGGAAGGTTACAACACAGACAGAAAATCCAGGAAACGTAGAGAAAGGGCTGGAGCAGAGAGGTCAGGAACATAGGAACATATGGAGCAGGAGAGACGTCACTGCTCTATCTCTTAAATCCCTTGGTTTGTTTCTTTGCCAAATACCTAGCTAATCCTCTCACATTTGCTGACACAACTTTTCCGCTTCCCATTCCCTGCGTCAAATAATTCAACTGTTTGTTTATCTTCTCTGAGCCGAGTCTGTGCTAGCCTCGTGCCTTTTCTGGCTGTTGATATTATTACATCAGTTGCTTTCAATTACTACTCCCCCAAAACTCTGGAATTTTCTCCTTCAATCCCTCCGCCTGACCCCTTCCTTCCCCTTTTCCAGATCACGCCTTCAGATCCTCCTCTGCGACCGTGCCTCCTGTCACCTCTCCCCCCAGCCCGGCATCAGGGTCCCTCACTGTTAAATGCACTGAGATGCTACCCTGCAGGAAGGCTGCTGAATAAATACGAGTTGTTGTGGTATTTCTACATTTGTTTTCTTGAATAAGATCTGACTTTCCCTTTCTTTCCCCAAGCTGAACATTGTCAGGCTTGTTGCCCCACCCAGTAAACTTGTTCACGTAACTCAACTCAGTAACTTGTTCTCAAATCCACAATCCAGCCACCATGTCCACTCCAACAACACGAAGTCCATAAGGAAAATTCCTTTAAGGCTCATGACTGCTCCAATCCCCAGTAGCTGGCTCCTCTTTCCCCAAAACTGCCTTTAATTAGTTACAATCATCTACAAATATACAGTCAATTCACTTTGCAGTATATTCTGGGAAGGGCTTTAAGACGTTGATAAGTCAAGCAAAACACTATGCAACCGTACTAATTGGAAGGTCATACAATTGCTTTGGATTGCTCATTCCTGCAGCTCAGTGGGTAGAGCACTAGCCTTGCAAGAGGGAGACCTGAGTTCAATTCCAGGCAGGGCGAAACCTTGGCCAAGTTTCCTGACTCCACTCGCCTGATAATAATCTCTTGAAGAAAATATTAATAAATTGGTCATTTCAATCAATGACTGTTTGTGGGACACTGCTGTGCGCACTTTGCTGCCACGTTTCGCCCACAAATATTCAGTCAATTCACTTTAGCCTCTTTGCCTCTATCCCACTTTGGAACTCCATCCCACGATCCCTCCAGGATAGAGTGAGCACTGTTCCCAATACGAGCACTGTGAAAATCAAGGAAGAGGGATTAGAAGGGAATGGAAGAAGGAGCCAGAGAGAGTTAGAAAGCAGGACAGCATGGCTGCCATCTCCCCCAAGGCTAAATTACTAAATCCACTGACTAGTGTCAAACTGAACACGAGAAACCACATTACACTGAGTCTTATGATGAGAGTCAATATTGCCTTTAAATTGAAGATTGCACAGAATGTGGATTCTTGTGGAAAGATAATCAATTTATCTTGATTTTCTGTTTTACAAATTGAAACAGTTTTTAAATCAGGACAGAAATTAAGAATTTTCCATTATTCTGGAAAAGGTTACATTTTTACACAAAATGGTCTCACAGCTGAAAACATGAGAGACACCAGATATCCTCAATTTCTCAGAATATCTCTAAATTACTAAAAGCTAGGGTCCGTCGATATGGAAATTTTCTGATTTAGATATATCGATGGGCTCATATCGAGAAATACCGAAATATTGATATTTTCGGGTTTTTCGTACTGCGCTTGCGTGCGCATTCGGAGCGCGCGCGTGTTCTGGGTGCGCGCACATTCGGGGCCTATCTCCTCAGGAGGTAAATATCTTTCTCTCTCTGTGTCTCTCACTCTCTCCATCTCTGTGTTTTTCTGTCTGTGTCTCTCTCACATCCCCCCCATCTCTATCTATCTGTATATTATCACATCCACCCCGTCTCTCTCCCCCCATCCCCTCCCCCGCCGTCCCTCTCCCCCCGCCCCCCCCACCCAGCCGTCTCTCTCTCCCTCCACCCCCCGCCGTCTCTTTCCGCCCCCAGCCATCTCTCTCCCCCCCCCCAGCCGTCTCTCTCCCACTCCCCCCCCCCCCCCCACCAGCCGTCTCTCTCCCCCTCCCCCCCCCCCCAGCCGTCTCTCCCCCCCTCCCCACCCCTTGCATACCTGTATATTGTATTCGAAGACTATGAATACAATATGGCGGCTTTGCACCTCGGTCTGTGCATTGTGTATAGAGATGAGCATTCTGGGTCTTGTAGTTCAGTGTGCGCGCATTCCGATTTTTTCCCTCGATATATCGATTTTTCGATATATCGATATTTTTTAAATGCCTATATTGGCGTATCGATATGAAAATTATATCGGGTTTTAGCGATATATCGATATATCGCCGGACCCTACTAAAAGCCGCTCTGTTATGTTTTGCCTTTCAAAGGGGACAAAGCACAACATGTCCCCATGTCTGGTTACAACCTGGAGACAGTGTGATGGGAATGTGATGTCATAGAATTATACAGTACAGAGGAGGCCATTTGGCCCATCGTGTCTGTGCTGGCTCCTTGAAAAGAGCTGTCCAATTGGCTGGAATACCCCTGGAATGATGAGATCAAATGGATCAAATGAGCTGTTCCTCATCCAAATTTCTCTTGTGATTTTGTGAATACAGAATGTTCCCTCACACATATCTGAGAATTCTGATGATCTCAGCCTCAATGGTCCAAATGATAACAATGGGGAGAATTGTAGGTCTCAGAGGTCCTATAATTCCTGCTAGTCTTAGCCTGTGTGACTAATCATAATCATTATAATTCTTGCATTTGATATACTGCGGCCACTTTGATGGTGGGAGGACAGCTCCCAAGAGCTTCACAGAATGTACTCGAAAATGTGATGATTGGACACTTGGATTTTGTAAGCAGACACTACAGCCAATTTGCACAAAGTAACGTCCCACAATCAGCCAATTTTCCATGCTAGATCGTTAATAATAATAATAACCTTTCAATTTGATATAGCGATTTTCACATCTTCTAAACATCTCAAAGCGCTTCACAGAATATACTGTAAAGTGCATTGACTGTATATTTGTGGGCGAAACAAGCAGCCAATTGCGCACAACAGTGTCCCTCCTACAAACAGTCGTGGATTGAAATGACCAACATTATTATAGTGTTTTCTTTTGGAGGCATTATTATTAGGCTTGTGGAGTAAGGAAACTTGCCTAAGGTTTCATCCATCTGCCTGGATTCGAACACAGGTCCCACACTTGTATGCGAGTGCTCTAACCACTGAGCTACAGGATTGTTGACCGGGATACAAGGAGAATTTTGAATAAATCTTTAACATTCACCTAGACAGGCACAGATGGTATATTTGTTTAACATCTCATACACATGCATCTCCTACAATGCAATGCTCCCCAACACTATCCTCGAGTATCAGTTTAGTCCTTGAGGTCAATAGCTAATATGGCACAGGTGGAAGATTCTCAAATCTGGGCCTAATTTGGAACCCATTTTTTCCGCCATCATTTGAAAAGAGTCTTTTTTTGAGATTGAATTTAGATTTTTTTTGAGAATTCAGAGCAGACAAAATATGATGCTCGAACCCAGGTCTGCTGACTTGCAAGGCGAGTGTCTAACCACTGAGCTACATGCCTCCATGGTTTCAAACGCTCGGGTTAGGTGGAATTTCGGATCTCTCACTGCAGGATATTAGACTGCAGAGAGGATCAAGGCAGAGAAAAACATGCCAAGAGATCAAGAAGGAAACCATCGAGAGTTTAAAGTCAGGTTTACCAGCCAGCGATTAGCAGTCTATATGGGATAAGCAATTGGCACTAGAATGTAAAGTTAACACAAATCTCTTTGAAGTCTAGCTAATCGAATTGTTGAACAGCTGGAGGCTGTTTTAATAGGCTGCAGCACAAACAAACATCTGCTTTCCAGCTTCCTTCTGCCAGTGAGCTGCTCACAGATCACCAGCCCATTCATCACCAAACCCAGCTCAGCTGTGATTGTTTTGCCGTGTAGTCACCCTGACCTGGTCAGGTCCATTCCAGATCCAGGAGATACTTCATTCTGGGTTTTTGCTTTGTTGGAAACACTCAGTCAATTCACTTTACAATATATTCTGTGAAGCACTTTGAAATGTCTGGAAGATGTGATAAGGCTCTATATCAAATGCAAGGATTCTTATTCTGCTCACAGCTCAAAATGATCTCAAGTGCAGGGATTGGAAAATCAGTGCCTGGTGGGCTCAGGCTCGGGCTTGTGTGAGGTGACTCTGTTGACCTCAGTGAGGACCAGCTCAGTAAGTGGCCGGGAGTGAAGACTGCATTACTTTCAGAGGCAATCAGATCTGAGAGCTGTCTCACAGCTGATCAGCACCATCACAGTGATGTGAGATGGCACCAACTCAACTTGGCAATAATTCTTCATCTTGACAGCATCTGCTACGAGCACTGGCTCCCAGGCTAAGTGAGGGTGTAGGGCTGGGAGAGAGGGCGGTCAGATATGGTACTAGTTGGGGTCAGATTGGGAGGTGAGAAGGGGACAAAAATCAGCTACAGATCCAGCTGCTCTCTGACACCTCCTTACAGCTATGATTTATTTTGCCTAGCTAGCTCGGGCTTGCAAATCATCTCTCTGTACCCCCTCCCCAATATTCTCTGCAGCACTATCACAGCTGAGCCTTCAGATGCTGCAGCTCTCACCTCTGAAACATGCTCACCCTGCTCTTCCATCTCACCCATTCCCTCATCTTTCTGACTAGAAGTTCAGCCTCGAAACACGTGGAGCTTGTGGAACCTTCATAGTTCTGTCCTTGAATAGTTCAGAACCTATCTCTCAGAACCTCTACTTATCTCCACAAATGGCTTCTGCTCTAGCCCCCACCCTGTCTTGTGTGCTGTTCCTCGGGGCTTTGTTCTTGATCCCCTCCTCTTCAATATCTGCATGCTCTCACTTGGTGACATCATCTGCATACGTGGGGTCAACTTCCACATGTATGCGAATGATGCCCAACTGTATCTCTCGGCCTCCACCCTTGACTCCAGGACCTCTGCTGTCCTGACAGAAGAGAAAATAAATTTTCACTTAGAAAAATACGGTTTAATAAAAGACAGCCACCTCAGATTTGTTAAAGGCAAATAATTTGCTGAAGACAAATCATAAAAGCAAAGCTCAAATGAAAGCTGATAAGAGTTTTTTGATGACGTAACAGGGAGGGTGGATGAAGGTAATGCAGTTGGTGTAGTTTACATGGATTTTCAAAAGGCGTTTGATAAAGTGCCACATAAGAGACTTGTAAGCAAAATAGAATCCCACGGTATTAAAAGGACAGTAGCAGCATGGACACAGAGCTGGCTGGGAGACAGAAGCAGAGAGTGGTGGTGAACAGTTGTTTTTCTGACTGGAGGGATTGGGATTGGAACCCCTCGGTTTTTAATCTATATAAATGATCTGGACTTGGGTATGGGGAGTACAATTTCCAAGCTTGCAGATGATACTACATTGAGAAAAGTAGTAAACAGTGAGGAGGATAGTAGTTGACTGCAAGAGGACATAGACATACTGGTAAGGTGGGCAGACATGTGGCAGATGAAGTTTAATGTGGATAAATGATGTATTTTGAAAGGAAGAATAAAGACAGGGAGTATAGGCTGGTGGTAGAATCTTAAAGGGTTTTGAAGGAACAGAGAGACAAAGGGGCTTACACAAGTAAATCTTTGAAGGTGGCAGGGCAGGTAAAAAAAAAACATACGGGATACTAGATTTTATAAATAGGGGCATAGAGTACGAAAGTCAGGAAATTATGATAAAGCATTAGGCCTCATCTAGTGTACTGTGTTCAGTTCTGATCTCCACACTTTAGGAAGGATGTTAAAGCATTGGAACTGGGTCAGCGGAGATTTGCTAGGATGGTACCAGGAATTAGGGGTACCACAGGACTTCAACAACAACAACAGCAACTTCAATTTATATAGCGCCCTCCATGCCGGAGGCGTCTTCAGTTATTAGGAGAGGCTAGAGAAACTAGGATTGTTCTCCTTGGAGCAGAGAAGGTTAAGAGGAGACTTGATACACCTACAGGTTTCTGTAGGTGAGCATCTAGGGAATAGTGACCACAATATCGTTAGATTCAGAATAATTATGGAAAGGGATAAGGAACGATCACAGGTGAGGACACTCAACTGGAAAAGGGCTAATTTCAATGAGTTGAGGTGGGACCTAGCCAAGGTGGATTGGAAAGAAAAATTGGCAGGTAAGACAACTAACGAGCAGTGGGCAGCGTTCAAAGAGGAGATAGTTCAGGCACAGGTCAAAAGCATCCCCACAAAGGTGAAATGTAAGGCATCCAAACCTCCCTGGATGACTAAGGAAATCGGGGCCAAAATAAAACAAAAAAAAGAGGCTTATGATAAGTGTCAGGCTCAAAATTCAGAAGGGAACAAAGCAGAATATAGGAAGTGTAGGATAGAACTAAAAAAGGAAGTTAGAGGGGCAAAGAGACTGCATGAAAAACAATTAGCGAGTAAGATTAAGGGGAACCCTAAGGTTTTTTACCAACATATTAAGAGTAAAAGGTTGGTCAAGGAGAGGGTGGGGCCAATTAGGGACCTAGGAGGAAATCTCATTGTGGAGGCAGAGGGCATGGCTGATGTACTGAATGAGTACTTCACCTCTGTCTTCACAAAAGAAAATGATACAGCCAATGCCATGGTATTAGAGGAGAGGGTAGGAGAAATGGATAGAATAATTATAACCAGAGAGGAAGTGCTAAAAAGGTTGACGTCGCTCAAGGTGGATAAGTCACCTGGTCCGGATGGGATGCACCCTAGGTTACTAAGTGAGGCACGGGAGCAAATAGCAGGGACTCTGGCCACGATCTTTCAATCTTCCTTGGACACAGGGGTCGTGCCAGAGGACTGGAGGATAGCTAATGTTACTCCCTTGTATAAAAAGGGGCAGAAGGACAAGCCTGGTAACTACAGACCAGTCAGTCTAACGTCGGTAGTGGGCAAACTTCTAGAGTCCATAATCAGGGACAAGGTAGATCTTCACTTAGAAAGATATAGGCTAATAAAGGACAGTCAACATGGATTTGTTAAAGGCAAATCTTGCCTTACAAATCTGATAGAATTTTTTGATGAGGTAACGGAATGGGTGGATAATGGTAGCGCAGTTGATGTAGTTTACATGGACTTTCAAAAGGCATTTGACAAAGTGCCACATGAGAGACTTATTATGAAATTAAAGGCCCATGGCGTAAAAGGGACAGTGGCAGCGTGGATCCACAACTGGCTGCGAGACAGAAAGCAGAGAGTTGTAGTGAGCGGCTGTTTTTCAGATTGGAGGGAAGTGAGCAGTGGTGTGCCACAGGGATCGGTTTTGGGACCATTGCTGTTTGTAATCTACATCAATGATCTGGACTTGGGTGTACGGAGTACAGTTTCCAAGTTTGCAGATGACACTAAGTTAGGGAGAATAGTAAACAGTGAGGAGGATAGTAGCCATCTGCAAGAGGATATAGACAAATTGGTAAAGTGGGCAGACACATGGCAGATGAAGTTTAATGCAGAGAAGTGTGAGGTGATGCATTTTGGGAGAAGAAATGAAGGGAGGCAATATAGGCTAGATAGTACAATTTTAAATGGTGTAAAGGAACAGAGAGACCTGGGGATTTGTGTTAGTGACTCGTTGAAGGTGGCAGGACAGGTAGACAAGGCTGTTAAGAAGGCATATGGGATACTAGGCTTTATAAATAGGGGTATAGAGTACAAAAGTCAGGAAGTGCTGACTAACCTCTATAGGACTTTGGTGAGGCCTCAGCTGGAATACTGTGTTCAATTCTGGTCACCACACTACAGAAAGGATGTGAAGGCATTGGAAAGGGTACAACGAAGATTTACTAGGATGGTGCCAGGATTGAGGGACTTCAGCTATGAGGAGAGGCTAGATAGGCTAGGGTTATTCTCTCTGGAGCAGAGAAGATTGAGAGGAGACCTAATAGAGGTTTATAAGATCATGAGGGGTTTCGACAGGGCAAATAGAGAAAAACTATTTCCACTCGTGGGTGAATCTGTGACTCGTGGTCACAGATTTAAAATAGTTTCAAGGCGCAGTAGAGGGGAGCTGAGGAGAAATTTTTTCACTCAGCGAGTTGTTCGAATCTGGAATGCATTGCCTGAAAAGGTGGTGGAGGCTGATTCGATAACAACTTTTAAAAGGGAATTAGATCTTTATTTAGGGAGAACGGGTCTGTTAGGCTATGGGGAGCGGGCAGGGCAATGGGATTGAATCGCTCTTTTCAAAGAGCCGGCACAGACTAGATGGGCCGAATGGCCTCCTTTTGTGCCGTAAAATTCTATGATTCTATGATTCTATGATTCTATGATAGAAGTTTTTTAAATGATGAGGGGATTCGACAAGATGAACAAAGATAAACTATTTCCACTGGCGAGTGGGCCGGTAACCCGAGGATACCAATTTAAAATAGTTGTTAAAAGAAACAGGGAAGGTCATGAGAAATTTTTTCACACAAGTTATTGGGATCCAGAATGCATTGCCTGAAAGGGTGATGGGAGCTAATTCTATACCAGCTTTTACAAGAGAAGTAGATAGTTATTTGTGCAGGAAAGGTTTGCAGGTCTATGGGGAGAGAGCGGGGGAGTGGATTGATGTGGATGGCTCTTTTCAAAGAGCCGGCATAGATACTATGGGACGAATGGCCTCCTTCTGTGCTGTATAATTCTATGGTTCTATGACTGCTGTGTGCAATTGGCTGCCACGTTTCACCCAACCTAATATACAGTCAATTCATATTGTATTATATTCTGTGAAGGGCTTTCAGACTTCTCAAATGTGAATCATAGAATCATAGAATGTTACGGCACGGAAGGAGGCCATTCGGCCCATCGAGTCTGTGCCGGCTCTTTGACCGATCAAGTCACTTTCATTAACCCCAATCACCAGCTTTCTCCCCATAACCCTGCAAACCCGTCTTCCCCAGATACCTATCTAGTTCTATCTTAAAAGCTGCTATTGAATCGGACCTCACTACCCTCTCAGGCAGATCATTCCAAATTTGAACAGAGGTGATAGTGAAGATAGTGAAGAGGTGCTATATCAAATCAAGTACTGTACAGTATTATTATTGTTATGCTGAGTTAGGAGACTAAGCTTTTGCTCTGTCACCTCTCTGTTCAGCTCACTATTTGCAGGCAGTTTTGTGATCAATCCCGTCGGGTTCCACTTTTAATCTTTTACCAAGTGTAAACAGTACTTTTCCGCATGGTTGCATTACTGGGGTAACTGGCTTGTTTATTAAAGGTCCCTGAGCTTTCCTCATCAGTAGCCCAGTCAGTGCCTGAATCACATCCTTATACTGTATTCTCTTTGTCTTCCCAACATCACTTTGATCTTCTGGCTGCCCACAAGAACACACTTCACTATTACAATTAATAAGAGGAATACTTTAATTTTATACTGTACCTTTTATACTGTATGTTTCACTTAATAGTAATAATAATGGTGATAACATCATCTCAATTGATTCACAGGATTTGAGGAGACCAGTAGCTCAGTGGTTAGAGCACTCGCCTTACAAGTGTGAGATCTGTGTTCGAATCCAGGCCTAGTCAAGGTGAAACCTTGGGCAAGTTTCCTTACTCCAAATGCCTAATAGTAATCCCTCAAAAGAAAACACAATAATAAAGTTGATCATTTCAATCCACAACTATTTGTGGGACGCTGCTTTGTGCAATTGGCTGCCACATTTTGCTCACATTTTGCTCACAAATATACAGTCGATTCACTTTGCAGTATACTTTAAGATGTCTAGAAGACATGAAAAGAGCTATATCAAATGCAAGGATTATTATTATTACTATTATTATTTACTGGGAAGTGTTGTGATTGTGGATTTTGTACGTGAATGCAGCAGCAAATTGTATCATAGCAACATCTCAAAAATAGCCATGAAGTGAGTGACCAATATTATTTTGGGGATTGTTGGCCAGGACACCAGGCGAGAGAAACTCCCTTCTCTTTTCAAATAGTGCCATGGGATCTTTATCATGGACAGCCAGGCGGGAGCTCAGTGTAACATCTGAACTGAAGGACGGCACCTCTGACAGTTTCCTCCATCACTGCACTGGAGCGTTAGTCCATCAGCTCAAAGTCCTAATGTGGGGCATGAACTCACATCCTTCTGACTATGAGGCGAGAGTGTGCCCGAAGTGAAGAGTTGAAGTGGTTTGAAGGCAGGTCATTGGGATTTTATGATTTGTGTGGAGCTCTCAGACCTAACAACATTGCCCTTTTTGCTTATCTTTGAATGTTAATTTATAGTTCAGCTGCCGCATAAGATCAGTAACGCCTGCTTTGAGGCTCTTGTGCCTGCAGAGTGTTCATTCCCTTTCATCTCAGTCCAACGCAGTCAATCTTAGTCAATGTAATCTTCCTCTGACACGCCAGCCATTTGCACTACTGTGACCAATGGATTTTTATTGCAGAACTGTTGTCCTCAGCACTTTTGGCAGCACTGGTACCTCACGCACATGCCGTATCTCACTGTGTCTCTGCAGTCTTCACAGCACACACACTGCTGTGATCTGCACATTTTACAGTGAATCCTTTCCAATCCTTTCCCAAATTGTTTGCTTTCCCCCACATCCTGGTCAGCCTCTGCTGCTTCCTGCACAAAATAAATCAGATTTTGCTTCATTTGTCGTAGCATCTTACTACGTCGTTGGGGCATCTCAAAGTGTTTCACCGTAGTTTGCAGGGGAGCGCAGCAGCCAATTCACACACACATTTTTGAGCACTCAGTCCATGACTGCTTGTGAGATGTGCTATGCACAATTGGCTGCCACATTTTGCCTGCAAGCATACAGTTAATTCACTTTACAGTAGATTCTGTGAAGTGCTTTGAGATGTCTAGAAGATGTGATCAGGCGCGATATATTTATAGCAGTTTTCACGTCGGAAGGACATCCCCAGGCAGTGTTTCAGACCTGAGCGGGGGTCGGGATTGTGGAGATAAAGGGAAGGGAGGGGAAGGAGGGTGACCAATGGCACAGTTGAAGAGGAGGGTCTTGAGGTGGGATGTGAAGAAGGCTAGGGAAGGAGCAAGGCAGGATGGAATTCCAGAGGTTGGGGCAGGGTGGCTGAAAGCTGAGGGGTGAGCTCATGACGGAGTTGCAGAGATGGGGGAAGGCAGAGCGGATCATATATTGGATGCGGGGGAGGTAAGTTGAGGACCAAACAAGACACCTAGGTTCCTGATTGGCTTGGTGAGGTGGAATGTGTATTCATGGAGGTTGATCCTGCCAGTGCCTGATTTGTGAAGGCACTGGCGCGAGCCAATCATGAGGGCTTCTTGTTGAAGTAGAAAGTTAGCTCTCATCCAGGACTTGATATCCAACAGGCAATCTGTCAGGACAGCAGTTGTCCTGGAGTCGAGGGTAAAGGCAGAGAGATAGAGTTGGGTGTCATCTGCATATATGTGGAAGTTTAATCCACGTCTGCGGATGATGTCACCAAGGGGAAGCATGTAGATGTTAAAAAGTAGGGGGCCAAGGACAGAGCCCTGGGGAACTCCACTGGTGAGAGCTTGGGGGCTGGAGGATAAGCCGTTGGTGGTGACAAAGTAGAAATGGTGGGAGAGGTAATAGTTGAACCAGGTAAGGACAGGTCTGTGAAAATTGAGCTGGGAGGAGTGGTCAACAATGTCGAAGGCAGCAGAGAGGTCAAGGAGGACAAGGAGGACAAGGAGGCAGATAGAGCTCTGATCACAGATATTTAAAATGTCGTTAGAGACTTTGACCACGGCTGTCTCCGTGCTATGAGCAGCACAGAAACCGGATTGCAGGGATTCAAAGAGGGAATGGCGAGAGAGAAAGCAGTGAAGCTGGGATGCAACGACTTATTCTAGGGCCTTGGAGAGGAATTGGAGGTTGAAGCTGGTGATAGCTGGTAGGGATGGGTCCAGGGAAAGTTTTTCAGAAGGAGGGTGATGACAGCTGTTTTTAGAGCGATGGGAACAGTGCCATGGATAGGAAGAGGTTGATCATGTCAGATAGGAGTGGGGCTAGGAGATGGAGCTGGGAGATAAGGAGAGAGGTGGGGATGGGGTCGATGGAGAGGTGGTGGGATTCATTTTCAAGATGATAGCAGTGAAGGCAGAGGGAGAGATAGGGTCACAGTGTGGAAGGTGGCTGGGGGTTATATCATGAGGGAGAGGTGATGTGGGAGTTGTGGTAGATGGGGTAGAGGTAGCTAAACGGATCCCCTCAATTTTGGATTCGAGGAAGCCAGCATCTCCTCACAGTTGGAGTTGGAGAAGAGGATGGGTGAGGCATGGGAAGATGGACGGAGGAGACGGTTAGGGGTGGAGAAGAGGAGCCTGGAGTTATTCTTGGCCTCCAAGATTATCTTGGAGTAGATGGGAGATTTGGTAGAGACTAGTGTATAATGGTAGATCACTGAGGTGTGATCCCTAAATCTGCTGATGGACCATTTAGTTTGGATTTGATCCAGGCACATCCCGTGGCTTGCAGGGGGTTGAGGATGGAGGAGACAGAGTTATAATGCTAGGATTATTATTATTAAATCTTGTATCTTGATATCATGACTTAGAGTGCTATTACCTGAGACAGGCTGATACTTTGCTAGAATACGGGTGGAATGTTTCCCAGTGAAGAGATCAGAGCGGAACTGGCTAATCACTTGAGCAGTAATGATTTAATGGGATGGATATAAGTGAGGTGGGAGCTGGGATTAATAAAAGAGGCAGGTTTAGATAAATACGGGGCAATGACACAGAGTACAGACAATGGCAGTGTTATGTTTAATAATCTTTTGAAGCTGGGTTAATCTAATTGAGAGCAGGAGATAATATTCTTTAATATCATGTTCTCTAATAGATGAGGTCACTTCACTCACAGGTCGTGTAATGATTTCGATCAGGTCTGATTTTTCCTCGCAGTTAATAGACTAACAACCTGGTTCCTACTTACCGCTAGGCAAACAGAGGTGTGTGGAGCAAGGAAAGTCGACCTGTCCGGGAATCGAACCCTGGCCCTCTCGCTTGGAAGGTGACCGCTCTAACCACTCCAATTGGTCTACAGGACTCCAATCGGCTGATCAGTTATATTTTTATAAGAATAAGGAGCAGGAGTAGGCCATTCGGCCCCTCGAGCCTGCTCCAGCATTCAACAAGATCATGGGTGATCTTCTAATCTAACTCCACCTGCCGCCTTATCCCTATATCCCTTAATCCTTTTATCCATAATAAATTTATCAATCTCAGTCTTCAATATATTCAAGGACTGAGCATCTACAGCCTTTTGGGTAGAGAATTTGATAAATTCACTACTCTCTGAGTGAAGAAGTGTATCCTCAACTCTGTGCGAAAAGGCTGACTCCTAATCTTAAACCTGTGACCCCTAGTGATAATTTCTCCAACCAGGGGAAACAGTCTCCCACTGTCTAGTCTGCCATGCCCCTTAATGATCTAAAAGGTTTCCATAAAATCACCTCTAATTCTTCTATATTCTAGAGAATATATGCCTAGTTTACTCCACCTATCCTCATAGCTCAACCCCCTCATCCCAGGAACTAACCTAGTGAATCTATGCTGCACCCCCTCTAAGGAGAGTATGTCCTTTCTTAAATAAGGAGACCAAAACTGCACACAATATTCTCGGTGTGGTCTCACCAAGGCCCTGTACAGTTGCAGCAAGACTTTCCTACTCTTATATTCTAACCCCCCCTAGTTGCTTGCTGCACTTGCATACTAACTGTTTGCGCCTTGTGTACAAGGACACCTAAATCCTTCTAGATACTAACACTATTTAGTCACTCCTCTTCTAGAAAATAATCTACTTTTCTGTGTTTAATACCTAGGTGAATAGATTCACACTTGCCCACATTATATTCCATCTGCCAACTTTGCGCACTCATCTAGCCTATCTATATCCCATTGCATTCTTTTGTGTCATCCTTGGAAATTACTCTCTCACCTACCTTTGTATCATTCGCAAATTTAGATATTTTGAGGTTGATGTCCTCGTCTAGAACATTAATATAGATTGTAAAAGTTGAGGCCCAAGCACTGATCCTTGTGGCACTCCACTGGTCACATCTTTCCAATCTGAGAATTAACGGGAAGAAACTCCATTTTCTTCCCGTTAATCACTCTTCGATCCATGCTAAAAGGTGCTTTGAGGTGTATAATCTTTGTGAGAGTCACTGTGTGACCTTGTGGTTTTATTATTGCTATTACAGGAACAGAGTGCATGGCTTCCCACATTCCCGCAAACCAGCAAATCCTAGCCTCATCCTCTCAATTATTGGTCAAAGAAACAGTGGAGAGCTCCACTGGGACAGCGAGCACCAGCACAGACACAATGGGGAAAGACCAGGGAATGTGGTTAGAGTAGAGTTACAACACAATACAAAATTACATTTATATAGTGCCTTCCAAAATTACATTTATATAGTCGAGAGGATGTCCCAAGGCGCTGGGCAGTCATGATTTGGAGATGGGCAGGGAGCCGGGTGGATGCGGGGATTGGGATCAGGGAGGGTAAGACACGGTCGAAAAAGATGATCTCTTGAACATGCCTTGATTGAGGAAAGAGAGGGAATGAGGTGAAGGGAATGTGGGTCGGAGTTCCAAAGGGTGGTAGCAGAGGGCTGCAGGCCTAGCTGCCGATGGTGGGGCGGGCTGGACAGAGGACATGGAGCGTGAAGGAGGGTTTCGGCAGCTGCAGGAGTAAGCAGGGATAACCGGACAACGTTGCGGAGGAGGAGGGAGGCTGAGTGCGTTGTGGCAGGAAGCGGGGAGAGAATAGACAGTTGAGGGTCAAACAAGACTCCAAGGTCCTGATTGGCTCAGCGAGGTTGAGTGGCATTCGTCATCAGGAGGACGACCCAAGACGGTGGCAATTCAGCAGAGAATTAAGCGAATGATCGATCGTATTTTGTTGGCCAGGACACCTCATCTAAACAACAACACAGCTCACCCTGTACTGCACTGGAGAGTCAGCTTGCCCTGTGAGCTCAGTCCCTAACATGTTGCTTCAACCCACAACCTCCTCACTCAGAGGTGAGAGTTATACTGACTGAGCGGAACTGACAGCTAAAGAGCTTTATCTTGGTATTAGTGCAGCAACACTGTTCAGCAGATCTGTTAGTGTAATGATGAGGGTATAGCTCCTGTTTTATGCATATAAATATGCTGTGCGCAATTGGCTGCCGCGATTCGCCCACAAATATATACAGTCAATTCACTTTACAGTATATTCTGTGAAGCGCTTTGGGACGTTGATAAGATGTGGAAAGCGCTATATCAAATGCAAGGATTATTATTATTATTATTATATACTTTACATAGTGAGTATAGCAAAGCTCAGTGTCTGGAGTGCATTTGTGTGATTTGTAGTCTTTGAGCTTGGGCATTTCAGTCTTAAAAGGAGTTATCTCCCAGGGGACCTTATCCTCGCTGCGACTCAAGAACCTCCTCTTCGACTGCACTTTCGGTGAAAAGCAAGTCACTACACTTGACAGCAATTCCCTGAGAAGCGCTATGAAGAGTTTTAGAGTTACAGGGCACTGGTCAAATCACGGTATTAGTATCACAGCATTTCAGATCCCCCCGTTTACAGCTCTCTGCGAAAATCAGGGCCGGCCGGATGATCAGAGTGTCTATATATAGCGCTGCCAGTGTAGTGTAGAGCCTTGAAGCCCAGAGATACAGCCTCTCACTCGGCTGAGCACTGACATTTGACTATCTTCTCAACTCTTGGGAGACAGTGTATCATGCTGTGTCCTGCCTTGTGTCCCACTAGCCCTGTCTGTGTCTGCCACTCTCCTCCACCAGCTGCGTATAACCCAATAGCCCGACACTGACAAACAGCTTTCACTGCCTGGACTGGTCATGCAGCACCTGGACAGTACTTATCGACAGGGCTTTGGGCTGATCAATGACTCACATCAAATGCGTAACACATTCTCATGTTGGAGTCCTCAGAGTGTTCGAATCCAGGCAGATCAGGCTGAAACCTTGGGCAAGTTTCCTTACTCCACATGCCAAACAATAATCCCTCAATAAAACACAATAATAAAAAAAAACCTAACCCTAAGTTTCCTTACTCCACACACTGAATCCCTCCCCAAAAAAATAATAAAATTGGTCATTTCAATCCATGACTGTTTGTGGGACACTGCTGTGCGCAATTGGCTGCCACATTCTGCCCACAAATACACAGTCAATTCACTTTACAGTATATTCTGTGAAGCGCTTTGATACA
The DNA here is from genome assembly GCA_035084275.1 of Hydrolagus colliei. Lineage (NCBI taxonomy): Eukaryota > Metazoa > Chordata > Chondrichthyes > Chimaeriformes > Chimaeridae > Hydrolagus > Hydrolagus colliei. The sequence continues at coordinate 1,584,528 of CM068754.1, read as the reverse complement.
TCCAGAATACATGAAAAGCGCTATATCAAATGCAAGGATTATTATTGTTATTATCACATTGTTGAAACGTCTCACAGCACTTCACAGAATATATTGTAAAGTAAATTGACTATATATTTTGTGGGTGAAATGTGGTAGCCGGTTACACATGGCAGAGTCCCACAAACAGTCGTCGATTGAGTAACCCATGGTTTTGGGGAGGGATTATTACCCCTGGAAAAGTGAACTGCCAATCATCTAACAACTGGGTTCCTACTTAATGCTAGCTAAACAGAGGAGTGTGGAGTAAGGAAACCTGCCTAAGGTTATTCCCTGCCTGGTAAGGGAACCCAGGTCCTCCCACTTGCGAGATAGTGCTCTAACCACTAAGCTACAGGATTTAATAATATAATAATGATCCTTGCATTTGATATAGCACTTTTCACATCTTCTAGACATCTCAAAGCACTTCACGGTGCTGAACGTTGACAAGACGAAAGCCACACTCTTTTGCTCTCTACAACGTCCTCAATCACACAGCTCTCACCTTCTCCACCTTTCCGGCCTGCCCCTAAAATCCGTGCCCAATCTAGGCGTTAGGTTCAACCCCCAATTGTCCTTCCTCCCCCACATCCGGTCCCTCACCAGCACCGCTTTTTTTCCACCTCCGTCGGATCGCCCGTCTCCGGCAATATCTCACCCAAAAGCCGTTGAAACCCTGGTCGTTGCCTTTGTCACCTCTCGCCTGGAAGATTCCAATGCCGTCCACGTCGGTCTCCCCTCCACCACAATCCATAAAATCCAACTTATTTAAAATTCTGCCGCCCGCATTCTCAACCACACCAAACTTCGCTCCCCCGTTACCCCAGTCCTTGCCAGACTTCACTGGCTCACTGTTCCGGAGAGGATTGACTTCAAGATCCCCACCCTTGTTTTTAAATCCCCCCACTTCTCTGCACCCCCCTATCTCTCTGATCTCTCTCCTCAAAACAGCACCTGTTGTCTTCGCTCCACTTGGTCTGGCTTCCTCCAAATCCCCTGAATCCTCCGCTCCACCCTTGGCGGCCGTGCCTTCAGCCACTACACCCTGAGGCTCTGCAACTCCCTTCCTCACCCCCTTCGCCTTGCCCTCTCTCTTTTCCCAGTTTCAGGTCCCATCTAAAGACCTTTCTCTTCGACCGCGCCTTTGGTCACCTTCCTCCCCCTGCCACCCTGACTCGGTCCCGGGATCCGTTATTCTGAAGCTCTGAGATGCCATCCGGCGCGGAAGGCGCTATATAAATTGAAGTTGTTGTTGTTGTTCACAGAATATACTGTAAAGTGAATTGACTGTATATTTCTGAGCAAAACGCGGCAGCCATTTGCGCACAGCAGTCTCCCACAAACAGTCATGAATTGAGTGACCAAATTATTATTGTGTTTTTTTTGAGGAGTTATTTATTATTCCTTTCTTTCCAAAAGGGAAATGCAGGAGAGATAAAAATGGAAAGCTAACATGCCTGATTCTCCTGTCCCCACAGCAAGCCCTGGAGGCTAATCTGACTAACCTTGTGAAGAGGAACAGTGAGCTGGAGTCACAGATGGGACGCCTCATTCAGATCTGTCAGCAGGTGGAGGTGAGTGCTCTGTGTTGCTTAATCCATAGCCATGAACTTTCATCACACGACATCTACTTGTCTCTAGCTCAGGACATTGGGAGATCAGGACTGTGTCAGACTTTGAGCTCAAAGTCTAGGCTGGAGCTATGCTGCATTGTCTATCCTTATTGTGTTTGTGCTGGTGCTCGCTCCCCCACTGGAGCTCTCTACTCTAATCCCATTCCCCGTCCTATCTCTGTCCCCATCGTGTCTGACGGGTGCTCGCTCCCCCACTGGAGCTATCTACTCTAATCCTATAGTTTATTGGTTAAAGCAATTGCCTCACAAGCGAGGGGACCTGCGTTTGATTACCGGCCGGGTGATACATTGGGCAAGTTTCCTTACTCCACATGCCTCTGTTTACTGAGCAGTAAGTAGGAACACGGTTGTTAATCGATTGGCTTTTCCAGGGGTAATTCCTTCAAAATACATGAAAATAAATTGGTCACTTCAATCCACGATTGTTTGTGGGACACTGCTGTGCATAATTGGCAGGGTTGTTCCAATTCACCCACAAATATAAGGTATATTCTATCAAGTGCTTTGAGATGTCTCAATGCTGTCATAAGGTACTATATCAAAGGCTTATTATTATTACTAATAATTCCATTCCCTGTTCTCTCCCTCTCATCATGTCTGTACTGGTGCTTGCTCCCCAGTGGAGCTCTCTAATCTAACCCCACTTTCTCTCTCTCGCTCTCTCACACACTCTCTCTCTGCCCATCGTATCTGTGCTGTTGCTCGTTCACTAGTGAAGCTCTCTCTATGTTAATCCCACTCACTGCTCTTGCTGGATGATGGCTGAGTGACTGAAGCTCTTTCAATGCCAATCACCTTCTCTCCCCATATCTAGTCGATGTGATGCAGACTGTCACCAAGGAGCCTGGATGTAAAGATGTAATCAGCCACTTCCTAATGGGATATTGATGTGTGCCTTTTGCTTGTTAAGGCTATGAATGGCCTTGAAAGTGAGGACGAGGATCTGTAGGTTCCAATATGATTTTAAACGTCTCAGTTGATTCCGCCTCTGTAGCTTTCTGGTGCTGAGCTGCCCATCTCTTCACCGCCCTCTGTTTGAGGAAATACTTCCTGACATCAATTCTAACTTTCCTGATTCTAACTTTGAGGCTCTGCCCGTTGCAATGGATCTACCTACCAGAGTTGTTCACTATCTAACCTGTCCATTCCTTTCATAGTTTAAATTCCTCAGTCAAATCATCCCTAAACCCTCGGCTCTGAATAATATAACTACAGTGTATCAGCCTCTCAGCCTGCTGATCTCCTTCAGTCCAGATATTTGTCTAGTCACTCAATCCATGGCTGCTGTGTGAAAATGGCTACTGGGTTTCACCCACAAAACAGTCACTTAATTTTACAGTATATGTCGGTCTGTGTTTGTGTCGGTCTGTGTATGTGACAGTCTGTGTGTGACAGTCTGTGTGTGTGACAGTGTGTGAAGCGTTTTGAAACATCTCAATGACATGATAAGACGCTATATCAAATGCAAGGATTCTTTTTAATTATTATAGAGAACTGTTGCCAGATTTCGCCCTCGGAGTCTTGTATGAATGCCCTAAGACTGGGTGACCTAAATGGAATCCATACTTCACATGAGATCTGACCAGTACTCTATATAATCATAATATAATGATCCTAGCGTTTGATATAGCTCCTTATAACATCACTGTAATATAAGCTATATTGCTGGATATCAAGTGAAGGTAAGAGACTATTGATCCTCTACACCCACATGGAGAGGAACAGGAAATGAAGGCCTGGTCCGACTGTTGATGTTGCTGTTTGCTCCCAGGTGAACACAGCCCTGCAGGAGGCTAAGCTGAAGAAGGAGTGCGATGAGCTGATGGACATCATTAGGCAACGGAAGCAGGTCATTGCTGTGAAAATCAAAGAGGGAAAGGTAAGGCCTCTCTCCTTCATTACTCTCTCGCTCCTCACCCAAAGCAAAGTCACCTCTGTGATGTCAGCCTGGCTCAGTGCCTTGCACCTCAGTCGGCAGGTAGTGTATCAGTCTGAGTGTGTGTATCAGTCTGTGTGTGTGACAGTCTGTGTGTATATGTTAGTCTATGTGTGTGCTAGTCTGAGTGTGTCAGTCAGTGTGTGTGTGTCAGTCTGTGTTTGCCAGTCTACATGTGTGTATGTGTGTTTGTCAGTCTGCATCAGTCTGTGTTTGTGCAAGTCTATGTGTGTGTGTCAGTATGCATTCAGTGTGTGTGTTAGGGTGTGTGCCAGTCTGTATGTGCCAGTGAATGTATGTCAGTGTGTGTATGTGTGCCAGTGTGTGTGTGCCAATGTGTGTGTACACCACCAAGAGAAGAAATCCTGTGAGAGACCATGGGAGCGACGTCACTTAATGTAAAGTGCATTTTGGTGGGTTTGGAGATGTGAGAGCACCATAGGGACTGTGTGATTGTTGACCTTAGCAGCTACAAGCAGAGAAACTGTGCACTCTGCGAGGTATCTGGGCTGCTGTGTGTTACCTCAATATTCCTTCAGTGTAAGAGAATGTCTCTCTCCCTTATGTTGTACAGGGTGACCAAAAAGTCTTAATACCATTACTCCACACGCCTAATAATCCGTCCAAAAAACCCACAATAATAAAATAATAACATTTGGTCATTTCAATCCATAACTGTTAGTGGGACGCTGCTGTGCGCAAATTGGCTGCCGTGTTTCGCCCATAAATATATAATCAATTCACTTTACAGTATATTCTGTGAAGCACTTTGAGACGTCGATAAGATGTGAAAAGTGCTGTATCAAATGCAAGGATTATTATATTATTACAATATCGAACAACTCTTAAAGAAATTATGATTGTTTTAATATAATAAGGTAGATATCATAACTTTTTGGTCACCCTTCATAGTAGTATATATATTTTATATATTATGTTATGTATTATAGTTATATTATATGTTCCCCCCAGAAGATAACATAGTCATTGTCACTCAGTCAGGGTGTTTGCCTCTGGTCATAATAAGCATCAATAGGATGACTGGCTGGGAGTGCTTCACGGGGAGTGTGAGGAGAAGAGATTTAACAGCCCGAAGCACAGAGTGGTGGTTGTGTGCGGTGGGAAAGTGGGATAAAGGATATGCTTCTCTGATAAGATGTTGCGTTATCCAGCAAATTCAATTTTGATTAAAAATTAAGTTGAAATAATAAGAATTGCTGCATTTGCATAATCCTTTCACGTCGGGAGGCTGTCTCAAATTACTTCACGGGATTTACTGTGTATTTTGTAGGCAGCAGCCAATTTGCACACAGCAGCGCCCCACAAACAGCCATGAAGTGAGTGACCATTTTTTATTTGGAGGGATTGGCGGCCAGGACACCAGGAGAGAGAAACCCGCTTCTCTTTTCTAAAAATGCCTTAGAATCTTCAACATCCACCACAACAGGCAGCCAGGAACTGGATTCATCCAGTAGATAGGAATGGCATCAGTGGACAATCTGTGAATTTTTTGCTGGCAAGTGTAGTGAGAGGGATCCTGTTAAATGCTTTGAAACACCCTCCTACTGGAAATGATTATGCAAATTAAAGGACAGGTTTGCAGAGCTATGGGGGAGAGAGTGGGGGAGTGGGATTGATTTGCATAGCTCTTTTCAAAGAGCTGGCACAGACATGATGGGCCGAATGGCCTCCTTCTGTGCTGTATAATTCTATGATTCTATGACTGTGCATTTGTAGGCAAACACTAATCTCCCCTGGCTGATTGCCAAATGTCAATACTGAATAAGACAATGATATTCATTAATACTGTGCTCCCAAAACTAGCTTGGATTTATACCCTCCACCCACCGCCCGCCCCCCCCCCCCCCCCCCCCCCCTCCTCCCCCCACAACCTCCTCTCTGTACCATCAGTGAGCGGAGTGTTAGACAATGTTTATACTACCCTTCAGGCCAGTGCTTTATACCATTGTGTCTCTAACAGTAAACACTTATCAGACTATTAAATAAAATTGCTTTGATGAAGAGGCTGAATTTGCTTTGTTGGTGTTGCCCAGGGCTGCCCTGTATGTACAGGTGTCTAGTGCTTCAGCTTCCCGTCAAAACTGTAATTTTACACAGGCTCCCATTTCTTACCTATCTCATAAACACTTCAATGATCAAGCGGTGAGGTAGGGCAGGGCACAGCCCAGCCCAGCCCACCCTGCACACTGCCTTTCATTCCACAAGTGCTGTGAGCCGGTGATTAATGACCCTGTCTACTCCAATTCCAAATCTGGTTTGTTTATTTGCTTTCTCTCTCTGTCTGTGTCCCCCCCCCCCCCCCCACTCCTCCCAAGGTTATGAAGCTGCGGAAGCTGGCACAGCAGATCGCCAACTGCCGTCAGTGTCTGGAGCGCTCGGGGTCCCTGATCAGCCAGGCCGAGCAGCGGCTCAAGGAGAACGATCACGCACGCTTCCTACAGACAGCCAAGAACGTGACTGAACGGTGAGAGTCTGTCAACATCAGCACCACACACACTCACTGACACACTCACTGACACACTCACTGACACACTCACTCACACACTCACTGACACACTCACTCACATACATATACACTGACACACTCACTGACACACTCACTCGCACACTCACTCACACACTCACTGACACACTCACTCACATATACACTCACACTCACTCACACACTCACTCACACACTCACTCACACACTCACACACTCACTCACACACTCACTCACACACTCACTGACACACTCACTCACATACACACTCACATACATATACACTCACACACTCACTCACACACACACTCACAACAAAAACAAAATTACACTTGTATGGCACCTTTCATGTCAGGAGGACTTCTCAAGGTGCAGGACAGTCAATCGTTTCAGACCCGTCGGGGATGGGGAGGGTGAAGGGGGAGGGGGTGGGGTTTGGGGTGACCCATGGGACTGTCAAAGAGGAGGGTCGTGAGGCGAGACTTGAAGGAGGCTAGGGAGAGGCGGAGGGACTGTGGGATGGAGACGTTGAGTGGCTGAAGGCTCGCCCACCAATGGTGGGGCGGGTGGGTCAGGGGACATGGAGCAGGCAGGCTGGTACAGGGTTAGGAGGTTGCAAATGTAGGGTGGGGCAAGGTCATAGAGGGCTTTGAAGGTGAGGACCAGGATCTTGAATTAAATCCTCTGGGTGATGGGAAGCCAATGGAGTCGGGCGAGGATGTGGGAGATGGGGTCACTGAGCTTGGAACGGTAGAGGACGTGGGCTGCAGATTTCTGGATTATCTGTACCTTGTGGAGGGAGGAGATGGGAAGGCTGGAAAGCAGGGCATTGGCATAGTCAAGCCTAGATGTGATGAAGGCATGAATGAGGGTTTCAGTGGCCTGAGGGGTGAGGTAATCTTATGGAAGTGAGGGAAGGCAGAGCGGGTCATGACTTGGATGTGGAGGAGAAAAGACAGAACAAGACACCTAGGTTCCTGACTGGCCTGGTGATATGGAGTGGGCAACCATGGAGGTTGATGCTGCCAGTGCTCACACACACACTCACACACATTCACACACCCACACAATCACTCCCTTGCATACACAACATGCAGACTCGGGCCTCGCTTGAGTAAATGCTCCCCACACACGCACCCCATCCCCCATGCAACACGCCCCATAGCCACTCATAATACTTTAATTCAAGACCCTGGTCCTCACCTTCAAAGGCCTCTAAGGCCTTGCCCCACTCTACCTTTGTGACCTCCTAACCACCCCCAGCCTGCTCCACATCCCCCAGCCTGCTCCACATCCCCCGCCAACCCGCCCCACTCCAGCACAGTAGGCCACCCGCCCCCCTCCCCCAGACAGGAGAGGCACCTTGGGACATCCCAGCACCTTATGATGTCCTCCTGACGTGAAAGATGCTAAACAAGTATAATTTTGTTATTGTTGTTATGTACAATGTGTTGTTGTTGTTGTGTGACAGCGCGGAGTACCACAGCAACTAAACCAAACCCAGCTTCCATCAAGCTCCAGCTCATAGACCTGCATTCACATCCAGCACTATCCTGGGGGGGGGGAGATGTGTGGTTGTCGGGTGGTGAACTCACTCATTAAAAGGGCGACAGACGTTAATCAGTGGTGATGGATCTGATAAGATGAATGTCAGGAGTAGCTTTATATTCAGGACGTGGGTCACTGCCATTGGCCGCAGGACATTGCCTTCATTGCATCACTTTACACAGCCCCTCAGTGCAGCCAGTCCCCGCTCCCTCTCCCTCTCTCTCTGCCTCCCCCATCTACCCCCCTCCGTCTCTCCCTCTCTGCCCCCCCCCCCCCCCCCCCCCCACCTCTCTCTCTCTCTCTCTCTCTCTCTCCCTCCCCCATCTACCCCCCTCCGTCTCTCTCTCTCTCTCTCTCTCTCTCTCTCTCCTGACGCTGATTGCTCGGGATGTGTTTTTGTTTTTGCTGCAGAGTTGCCATGGCAACCGCATCCTCTCAAGTCCTGATCCCAGACATTAACCTGAACGAAGCCTTCGAAAACTTTGCCTTAGATTTCTCCCGAGAGAAGAGACTCCTGGAGGGGCTGGACTATCTGACAGGTACTTACACCCCCCCCCCCCACCGTTCCCCAACACCACCCCCTCCCCACCACCCTCTCCCCACGCCACCCCCATCCCGCCCCACACTGCCCCACACCTCACGTACCTTATACTCTGCCCAGCTCTCTCTGTGTATATACCGTATACACTGCCCACAAAGCCTGCGTACACACATGACTGATGGTGTATAATATGCAGTGTTACCAGCATATCACACATTACATACGATTTGTAACACCCGGCACCATAACACACGTCGTGTACAGTATATAACACCCCCACTGCCACACATCACATACATGTCACACATCTACTGCCGGCTGCTCACGTGACCTGCAGAACCATGTGGATACAGTGATGGTGGGTGAGGGTTGGCATTGTGCTGCCCATTGACACTGTTCCCCCCGTTTCCTGTTCCCAGCCCCAAACCCTCCGAGTATCCGGGAGGAGCTGTGCACGGCTTCCCACGACACCGTCACTGTGCACTGGACCTCAGAGGACGAGTTCAGCGTGGGCTCGTACGAGCTACAGTACACTATCTTCACTGGGCAAGCCAACTTCATCAGTAAGTCAGTCACATGTATCCCTGTAGGGGGGTACAAAATTACTTCCAGGGGGTACAGATGGCGGGTACATTGATTTATTTAGCTCTTATTTAGCGTTTTATAGCATTCCAAATTGTATGTTTAATTGTTATTCCCCTCGTTTTGTATGTGTTATTTTGTTATATAAGAAAAGCTGGTCATAAAATGCAAGTGGAATGAGGGGGGTGGTGTTTGTGTATGTGGTTGGGTGGGGGGTACACGATAATGTTGAAAATTAACAAGGGGTACATTACTGAAAAGGTTGAGAACCACTGCCTTACAGTGTGTGAGAGTATAGTGGGTGTGAGAGGGAGACTGTGTATGAGAGAGGGAGAGTGTGTGAGAATGGGAGATGGAGTGTGTGTATATGTAGAGGGAGTGGGTATGTGTGTACAAGGGGTGGCACTATTTGGGACGTCCTCCCGATGTGAAAGGCGCTCTATCAATGTAATTCCGTTGTTGTCCTATGGATGAAGCATTAAAACCAAGATCCCAACTGATATGAAACCCAGGTACTGTCTGCCTGTTCAGGTGGATGTTAAAGATCACAGCACTGCTTGAAAAGAGAAGGGAGTTTCTCTCTCTCCTGGCCAACAATCCCTAAATAAAACTGGTCCTCAGTCCATGGCTGTGTACGGGACATTGCTGTGTGTAAACTGGCTGCCGTTTCGCTCTCAAATACAGTCAGTATGTGTAGTTTATAGTAAATGCTGTAATTGACAGCATTTACATAGGGTTGAACCCACACTTTCCAACTCCAAGGCTGTGGTGCTACCAACTGAGCCAGACTGACACTTCAGGGTTCTCCTCCCCACCCCATGGAATAGCAATCTGGGCTGTGAGAGATAGACCAGACTACACTGGACAGATGGATGTTGGAAGTTCATTCATCAAACTCTCTTTTACAGTCTTCCACTGAACTCAAATATAGATTGAATTTCAATTACCAATTGTTATAATTGGGTAAATTAAAGGAATGATTAGATAACTAACTGAACCTCAGTAAGATTGCCAGAGCAGTAAATAAATTAGCAATTTGCAAATTGCTAAATAAACCATTAATTGGGTGAATCACGATTTAGCAAACAACTTTACTGATTGATCAAGTTAATCACCACTGACTCAGCTCCTCATCTTTGGCTAAGTCAGGGTTAATGTGTGTCAGAATCACCAGTGATCTATTATAATGCTCTGTCCAATTTTACATGTAAAACTGGGGTCATTATCATGTCTGGAGTATGGCTGGGGTCCTGTAATAAGCTGTGTGTGAGGGCAGGATCAGTGCCATTGTTGGAGGCACCATCCTTCAGATGAGATGTTAAACTGAGGCCCTGTTCAGCATCCATCACTTCCTTGGTACATCCTCCCAATGTGAAAGGCTACACAAATACAATTATTATTGTTCAGATGGATGTTAAATATCCCATAGCACTATTCCAAACAAGAAGGGAGTTTATCCTGGTATCCCGGCCAGTTATTTCGCAGATAAAATTGGTCCCTCAATTTATGGCTGATTTAGGACCCTACAAATTGGCTGCTGAGTTGGTCTACAAATACACAGTCATTCTACTTTTTAGCATATCCCGTGAAGGGCTTTGAGACATTTTGGTGTTAGATGTTATATCTATTGAAGGTATTGTCTTAACAACAGTGAAATGGGAGAACCAACACTACCCAATATCACTGTCCATTCAAACTTTCTCTCTTAATGCTTCAGTCTCTTCAACATTTTCACTTCCTGGGACTTGTCTGTCTCCTTTTCAAACCTTGTTAACTGTCCAGAGCCTTGGGACGTTCTCCTGACGTGAAAGTCGCTATACAAGTGTAATTTTGTTGTGGTTGTTAACCCTATAACTAATGTTTCCATCACCTATTCCTCTGGTTTGGTCTGCTCTCCCATCACCCTTTTACTGAACAAGAATTGCCACTTGATTTCCTGTCTGCATTTGTTGACCTTCTTTAACGGATATTGAAACAATATAAAATATTACATTTTATTAAATATTAAAATATTTAATAAAATATTAAAATTAAATAAATAAATTGAATAATAAATAATAATAAACAAAATGAATAATTTCAATCCACGATTGTTTGTGGAACATTGCTGTGCACAATTGGCTGATGCATTTCGCCCACAATTCACTTTACAGTGTATTCTGTGAAGCACTTTGAGATGTCTAGAAGACGTGAAAAACTCTATATTAAATGCAAGGATTATTATTAGCGATTTCAAGATCCTCATATGCACGAACAAATCACTTCATGCCCTGACACCCCCTGCCTTTCTGACCTGTTCACACCCCAGACATCTAACCACCCTTTCGCTCAGCTGGCTCCAGCTTCCGGTATTTCCATCAACCCTTCTTCTCCACCATTGACGGCAGTGCTTTAAGCTGCTGAGCCCCGAAACTGTGGAATTCTATCCTTCAGTCGTTGCCTCCTCCTTGCCCATCTTCAGAAGACACCAGAAAACCTTCCACTTTAACTGTACAAACAGTCAACTCCCCCCACCTCCCATCCACACCCCCGGGCTTGGCTACTGTTAAGCACTGACACGCTGTCCCACTGAATGGCGCGGTGTAAATACAAGTTGTTGTTGTTTTTGTCAAGTTGTTTTCACATCGGGACATGAGCTGATGGTCTGGCTGCAGGGCTGACGCTGTGTGTGCTCCCTGTATGGTGGTAAACCTCTAGAGAAAACCATGTTAGCCACACATGGGGAGAGATACCATGGTCCTTGTCAACACTGAGTCAATGCTACAGACTCAATCTCAGGATTCCGCGAGTGCTGGATTTGCTGAGAGATTCACTGTCAGGTGAGACCGAGTTATGTGGACAGACGTCAAAGATGTGGGGGTTCCTCGTGGTGTCCTGGCCAACAATTCCTCCAGACACGTGTACCATGTGTGTGTATGTATACTCAGTGAAAGGTGGTTACATTTGTAGACAACTCCCAAGTTGAATCAAAAAAAAGCTTGATAAGTTGTGTAATGGTCTGATTACTAGCAAGTGACATTTTAATACTGATAAATGCAAGGTGCTGTGTGTAGGATACAAGAATAGGAAACACAAGTGATCCATGGCTGAACAGGACTTGTCAAGGCGGATGCTGACAGACAACTGGGGGGGAGGGGTTAGTTTTTCGCTCACTATATGTCACAGTGTGAGGCAGCAATAAACAAGGCAACAGGATTATATTGTGAAATCACTTTGGAGATTACCAGTTGTCATTCTCAGTCTGTGCAGTGGAGCTCTAGCTGAGCTCCTCGAGTACTGTGTACATCTCACAGCAATAATCAGTGATAATAAATAACAAAAAATACTTTTGTATAGCGCCTTTCACGTTGGGAAATACTGACGTAAAATACTGAAGTACAGTAAAAGCCCGTTTATCCGTGACCCGATCAACCTTAACTTCCTTATAACCGAATGAAAAAAGGTCTGCATTCAATTAACCGGAATTTATATGGCACAATATACATATTTTTTTCAAATACTTTTTTTTGGTGTTTTCGGCCGAATATCTGGCACACGCTTTAACCGGCATTGGCCGGATCCAGAGGGTGCAGGATAAACAGGCTTTTTCTGTCCTGGAAAATACTTGGTATACCAAGACACTGGCCAATCAGTATTTTGTCCCATTCCCCCCCCACCCGGAGCTGGGGGATGGGATCGGGGAGGATGGAGGGCAGGGAGGGTGAAGGAGGGGTGATCAAAGACATGGTTGTGGCTGAGATGGAAAAAAGTAGTGTTAGTGAGCGCCTGGAGCGCTGGTGGGTCGAGCCTAACGCCTAAATTGAAGCCAGGTCATTGGGACTCACTACAGAATATAATTCTGGCATTTAATACACAGCCTGGTCACATCTTTGAAACATCTCAAAGTGCTTCGCAGAATATGTTGTAAAGTGAATTGATTGTATATTTTGTGGGCGAAACTCAGCAGCCAATTGTGCACAGCAGTTGTGGATTGGGTGACCAATTTTTTTAATAGAAATTTTAACCCCGGGAAAGTAATCCACCAATTACTAACCCCTAAGTAAACACAGGTGTGTGGTGTGGGGTAACTTGCCCAACATTTGGCGCTGTCCGGGAATCGAACCCAAGTCCTCTCACCTGTTATAACTGAATGCTCTTTTACTGTTAAAAGCGAGTGTCGAGGACGGACGATAATTATAAGCAGTCAGTCATTTGCTTTTTCAATAGAATATAATCCAATGCAAAGAGCTGACATTGAAAATAAATCACACGATGACACCTTATTAAGATCCACTCATTTACAACCCATCCTCACCAGTACCTTTGAATCAATCCAGTAAATAAAGGGCAAGTTGTCGGTTGCATTTCAGTTCATTTCATTCCAAATAATCCTGAATGTCAATGGTTGGATTAAGCAACGCTTCTCCACATCAGGAAAGATCCATCTGATTTAAAATCATAGACATGGTGCTGTGATGGAAGACATTGAGATCGCTTGGGAGAAAGGGTCTTCTTCATCCAGCTTAATCATGATCAATGTGTGTGGGGGGGGAATGGGGGAGTGTGTTTGTGGGTATCAGTGAATGTGTGAGTATATGTTTGTGTGGGTGAGTGATTGTGTTGGTGTTTGTGTGTGAGAGTGGGTGTCTTCCTGTGGGTGTGGGTATCTGTGCATGTGGGGGAGTGTTGTGTGTGTAAATGTATATGACTGTGTGTATGTTATGTGTGCGAGGTTGTGATTGTGTGTGTGTATGTGGTTGTATCTGAGTGTGTGTGAAGGGTTGTGTATGCACATGTATGTGTGTGCATGCCTATGAAGGTTTTCAGTGTAAAGACACTCATTTTTTTATGGTAACAGTTCAGATTGTTCGACACTGTTACTGAAACATTAATGTTGTGTGCTATCTCTCTCTCCTCCAGTCTCAGGCAGTGATGCCTGTGAGGCTATGGTCAGACAGAGCATGTTGTAATCAGGTTATAATGACTGGTCAACTGTAAGAGTCAGCAAGCTAATGACAGCAGGCAGAGCACACATCAATGACACGGTTGAAATTGTTAGCGGTGCAATTTTACTTTGTTTCAATGAATATTGTATATCTCAGAGTCATGAGTAAATGATTAATGTTGACAGAGGAGGGGTGGGAAGGGGAGTGGGTGATGCTGCCTGGGTCCGGCCCAGCCCCCACAGATCAACTGATTCTCCCAAACTGTTCAAACTTCCCAAAACAGCACTTCTTCGCTCTCCGGGACGGAGTGGCCATGGGGGGGAGGGGGGTGCTGTGTCCGTGTGTTGCGAATCCAATAACTCACTGCCTGGAGGCAGACTGGCCCACTAGGTCTATCACTCAATACTTGGAATCCTGTAGCTCAGTGGTTAGAGCACTCACCTTACAAGCATGAGACCTGTGTATCTGTAGGCCACATGCACACAGCAGTCTATCACAAACAGCCAGGAAGTGAACAATCAGATTTATAATAAAAATAATAATCCTTCCATTTGATATAGAGCCTTATCACATCGTTGATACGTCTCAAAGCTCTTCATCTGGGGGATTGTTAACCTGAACAGGCACAGGCAGGATCTCAGGTTTAACGTCTCATATCTGAAGGACGGCACCTCTGACAATGCAGCGCTCCCCCAGCCCTGTGTTGCGGAGTCAGCTGAGACTATCAGCACAATGTTACAACATTGGGCTGGAATTCATAACCTTCTGGCTGAGAGGCGAGAGCCAGGCTGACAGAACAAGATAAATTGCTCATTCACTTCCTGGACATTTGTGGGACATTGCAGTGTGCAGTGTGCGGATAGCTGCTGAATTTGCCTACAGATCCACAGTGCCTCCACTCACCAGTAATTACTGTGAAGCACTTTCCGATATTTTGACATGTTGAGTTTGTATAAAATGCAGTTTCCTAGGCAGCGAGTATCATTATTCAGCTCTGCTGCACTCACCAGAGATATAATTCTGAGAAACAGACAGAAAAAGACAAGATTATTATTAATACTAATGATCATGTATTTGATAAAGTGGCTTTTGTGTCAAAGCATCTCAAAGCATGTCACAGAGAATTTCCCTAAAGTGTAGTAACCGTGTATTTTTGTAGGCAAACACAGCAGCTAATTTGCCCTCAGCGATGACCCACAAACAGCCAAGAAGTGAATGGCCAATTCAGGAGAGTGGGGGAGCGAAACTCCATTTTACCTTCAAATAGTGTCTCTGGATTATTAATGTCCACCTGAACAAGCAGGCTTGGCTTCAACATCTCATCTAAAGGACATCAGCTCTGACATTAACTCTGTTAATAATAAAAAATATTAACCCTTGTGTTTAATATAGAGCCTGAACTGCTGAGTTTCCCCAGAAACTTCTGTTTTTGTTTCAGATTCCCAGCATCTGTAGTATTTTGTGTTTTGTTAGAGCCTAATCATGTTGCTCAAAGCATATGACAGACTCATAGCATATGCATACTTTGTAGGCAAAATGATGGCAGCCAATTGCGCACAGACAGCAGTGTCCCATGAACAGTCGTGGATTGAAGTGACCAATTTATTATTATAATAATAACCCTTGTATTTGAGTCAGCGCTTTTCACGTCTTCTAGACGTCTCAAAGCGCTTCACAGAATATGCAGTAAAGTGAATTGACGAGATATTTGTGGGGGAAAAGCAGCCAATTGCGCACAGTAATGTCCCACAAACAGTCGTGGATTGAAATTACCAATTTATTACAGGGTTTTTTTGGAGGGATTATTATTAGGCGTGTGGAGTAAGGATTAATTTTAGTTTTGATGGAATTATTACTCCTGGTAAAGTGATCTGCCAATCGACTAACAATTGGGTTCCTACTGGGTAAGGAGTGCAAGTTCCTTACACTGCAAACAGAGTGTCTACTAAGGAAACTTGCTTAAGGTTTTGCCTCGGACAGGAATTGAACCTGGGTCCTCTCGCTCGTGAGGCGAGAGCTCTAACCACTACACCACAAAACTCCGTCGTCTCTCCCAGCACTGTGTTAGAGAGCCTGCACTGGGAGCGCCCAGCACTGTGTTAGAGAGCCTGCACTGGGAGCTCCCAGCACTGATGTGGAGCTTGATGCTGATTTTACCAGACACTGGGTGTTGTGTAACGTGAGCTAATGCTGTTTTGCTGAAGGAGATATTTACAGCCTCTTAAAAATAAATAAATCAGGCTCACAGAATACATAATTTACTATTGCAGCTCTTGATAGTGTGCTCGGTGAGGTTGCTGGGTATGTCAGCTTGTCCTTACAGAGCACGCTCTATCCTCAGGCTGCCTCCTGGCCATCTGATACAGGAATACAGCCAGCATCACCTCCTCTCCCCCAACACTGCGAACAACAACAACAAAATTACACTTGTATAACACCCCACATTGGGAGGATGTCCCAAGGCACTGTGAGAAACTGTCAGCACAACAACAACAACAACTTTGATTTGTATAGTGCCCTCCACGCTGGACGGCGTCTCAGAGCGCTTAAACAACAACAACAAAATTGCACTTATATAGCGCCTTTCACGTTGGGAGGATGTCCCAAGGCGCTGAACGGTCAGATCAGGACCCGAGCGGAGGAGTGGGGGCTGGTAGGGGGAAGGGGAAGGAGAGTGGGAGAGGGGGAAGAGTTAGGGGAGGAGCCAAAGGTGTGGTGGAAGAGGAAGGTCTTGAGACCGGCCTTGAAGGAGGAAAGGGAGGAAGCGAGGGGGAGGGGCTGCGGGATGGAGTTCCACAGTGTGGGAGCAGAGAGGCTGAGAGCCCGGCCACCGATGGTTGGGGGGTTAGGGCGGTGGACGCGGAGCAGGCCTGAGGCTGCTGAGCGGAGGGTGGGGGCGGCTGATAGGGAGACAACAGGTCAGAGAGATAGGCGGGGACAAGGCTGTGAATGGCCTTGAAAGTGAGGACAAGGATCTTGAATTCGATCCTCTGGGGGATGGGGAGCCAGTGGAGACGGGCGAGGGTGGGAGTGAAGGTGTCAGGATGCCTGGTGCGGGAGAGTACACGAGCTGCAGAGTTCTGAATGATCTGCAGCCTGTGAAAGGAGGAGCTGGGGAGGCCGATGAGGAGAGATGGGCCAATGGGGGTAATAATGGCGTGGATGAGGGTTTCGGCGGCGTGGGGTGGTGAGGTAGTGGCGGAGTCTGGCAATATTGCAGAGGTGATGGAAGGCTGTGCCAGTCATGAAGCGGATGTGGGGGAGGAAGGATAGTTTGGGGTCAATCTGGATGCCGGGATTCCTTCGAGAGGTGGAGAGAGCAGCCTTGAACACTGATGTTGTCAGCACCTGAGGTGCAGAGGCGCTGATGTGAGCCAATCAGGAGGGCCTCTGTCTTGTTGACGTTGAGCTGTAGAAAATTTGCCATTAGAGGCACCAGGAATGAATGGAGGAGCTCAGGCTCTTCACCTTAAAAAGAGACGACAATTGCAATTATTTAATGACTTTCATGAGGAGGATGTCCTAAGGTGATGGGCAATGAAGGGTTTGCACTCAAGCTGGGGATTGGGATCAGAGAGGGATGAAGAGTGGTAGAGGTGAAAATGGCTGAAGGTGCAGCCAAGGAGGAAGGTCTTCAGATGTGCCTTGAAGGGGCCAAGGGGTGGGGGGGGGCAAGGTGGTGGGGCTCCAGAATAGCCAGAAGGCTGAAGGCCTGACCTTCGATGGCGAGGCAGGCCATGCAGGGGACATGAAGTAGGCTGATTGGAGGGAGTGGACAGGTTGGTAAAGTGTTAGTGGGTTGCAGAGGTAGGGAGGAGCAAGACGGTGGAGGGCTTTAAAAGTGAGGGCAAGGATTTTGAATTAGGTCCTCTGGGGGATGAGGAGCCAGTGAAGCGAGTCAGGGTGATAGGTTCAGGGATGGAGTTTATTGTGTGGGATGACACGAGCTGCAGAGTTCAGAATGACTGAACTAAACAACTGACTCCCTACCGTTCCCTAGGTCTGTACAACTCGGTTGATAGCTGGATGATCGTCCCTAACATCAAGCAGAACCACTACACAGTGCACGGCCTGCAGACAGGAACCAGATACATCTTCATCGTCAAGGCCATCAACCAGGCCGGGAGCCGCATCAGCGAGCCAGCCAGACTGAAGACCAACAGTGAGTACCGAGAATCCAGCCCCACACTAACTTCTCACCTGTGATCACTGACCCATGTTCAAGGGGATTAGAGACATTGCGTCGCAGTAATTTCTCTGTTGCATTGAGTACTCTCCCATGTCCAGCCTCCGGCACCGCACTCCAACCACCCCAACAACACTCCCTCAAAGCCAACACAGGCTCCCCCTCCGTGATCTTATCATGCAACAATCCTTGCATTTAACATAGGGCCTTATCATGTTGTTTAAACGTCTCAAAGCGCCTCACAGAATATGTTCTAAAGTGTATTTTTTCAGCCAATTGCACCCAGCATTGTTCCACAAACAGTCATGCATTGAGTAACCATTTTTTGAGTGATTATTACTGCCAGAAAGCAATCTCAGTCTATCATTTGACTTAACAACTAGGTTCCTACTTACTGCTGGGTGATCAGTGGAGTAAGTAATGTTGCTCAATATTTCGCCCCGTCCAGGAATTAAACCCGGTTTCTCTCACTTACGAGGCAAGTGGTCCTCTTGTTGTTTTGTTGTTGTTCCACTATTTCACATCAATTCCACATCAAGGTCATTCCTCAGGCAAGTCTCACTGAAACTGACACAGCAGTGTCCCACAAACCATTTTGGATTGAGGAACCAATTTTTTGTGAAGGGATTATTTCCCCTCAGAAAAGTAATGCACCAATCGACTAACAACCGGGTTCCTACTTAGTGCTCGGAAATTTGCCTAAGGTTTCTTTCCAGCTCGGGGTTCAAACCCAGGTCTTCTCACTTGTGAAGCAAATGCTCTAACCATTTTACTTAGGGTAGGATGAGGTGAGGGAAGAAGATTGAGGTGAAGGAATCCATTTTGTAGTCTATTAAAGGAATGAAATGTTCACCTCTCCAGTGAGATGCTTGGATTAGGATTTCAATCCCAGTTGGGAAGAGAGACTAGCACTAGCATCTTGGACAAGGCCCATCCTTATGTTTAACACTGCCTGTCCGTTTGTCCGTGCATCTGTCTGTCTGTCACTGGGATTCAAAACAACAGCTCAACCTCTGAGCAGCTGAGCCATCCTCCCACACCTGTCTCCCAGACAACACAACAGATCAGAGCCTGAGGGATGTCATGTGAACGTGACGCTCAAAACTCCTGGTGATGCAGAGCCTCATGCTCAACAGTGTTGTAAGGATGGAGTTAACACAGTGAGCCTCAGCCTGACAAGATACTGTCCCCAGAGAAGACCACAAAGATGGGGGTGCGAAAGTAAACTCATTACGTTGCTTTCATCAACTCCTCAGAACAAGACACAGATGTATCCTTGCAATGAGCAATTTTAGGACCGACACCAAGAAGCTCAGAGTTTCCCCAGAGGATAATTAATGGCTGGAATGGGATTAGCACAATGTGTGGCCGAGGACAAGACACTGGATTTATTTAAGGTACAATTTGACGCTGTGATGGACGGAGCTCTCTCGTGATTGACAGCTGTCTGCGGTACCCACCAGCCTGATGTTGGCATCTTCACAAAGCCTCCTGTAGGAATCACTGACAATCCTTTAGGAATCCACCACCACATGTTTTCTTGGTACAATTATATTCTTCATTAACAACAACAAAATTGTATAGCACCTTTCACATCAGAAGGACGTCCGAAGGCGCTTCAGTCATTGTGTCAGACCCAAGCTGGGGTTGGGGACGTGGAGGGTGGAGAGGAAGGATAGGATTTAGGGTGACCGACGGGACTGTCGAAGAGGAGGGTCTTGAGGAAGGAGGCCAGGGATGGGGCGAGGTGGAGAGACTGCGGGATGGAGTTCCAGAGGTTGGGAGCAGAATGGCTGAAGGCTCGCCCGCCAATGGTGGGGAGGGCGGGTCAGGGGACATGGAGCAGGCCGGAACCTGCTGAGTGGAGGGGCCCGGCAGGTTGGTAGGGTGTTAGGGTTAGGAGGTCATAGATGTAGGGTGAGGCGAGGCTGTGGAGGGCTATGAATTATTAATCATCACTATTTTTGTGGAGAACAAGGCTGGTGCCTTCCATACAGAAATAAAGGATGGTTCTTCATAAAGTAAGGGATGAAGAGTAAGAGATGGGAGCTAGACAGAGAGAGCAATGGAGATAGAGTCAAAGATGAAGCAAGAGTGAGGGGGACAGCGAGAGACTGTGTGAGAGTCACTGAGAGAGTGAGAGGCAAGAGATAGAGAAGAGTGAGAGTGAGTAGGAGAGGCAGACTGAGAAAGAGATATACACACAGAGATGATCAATAGTAATAATTCTTGCATTTGATTTGACACTTCAACACGTCACCAAAACATCTCAAAATGCTCACAGAAATCATAGCAAAGCGCACAGGCACAGAATAGTGAGGTCAATAACAACAACAACAATTTGCATTTATATAGCACACTTCACATGGGTTAGCGCCCAGAGCCAAACAGAAAGTGTCACTCTGGAGAATGATTGGCAGATTTACTGCATAACAACAAGTTTATCAAATTCACATAGAATAACATCTCAGCACACTTCACAGGGATGGGGAGGGATGCCTAGTAAGGGAGATGTATGGGCAACCATAGGTGTGATCCTACCAGCGCCTTGGGATGTCCTCCTGACATGAAAGGCGCTATACAAGTATAATTTTGTTGTTCTGACGAAGGGTTGTAGACCCGAAATGTTGACTCTTTTTCCTTTCTCTATAGATGCTGCCTGACATGCTGAGTTCCCCAGCAACTTCTGTTTTTGTTTCAGATTCCCAGCATCTGTAGTATTTTGTATTTGTTTAATTTTGTTGTTGTTGATCCAAAAGGTAAATTTTCAGATTGGTTTAAACACAGGTAGATAGGATTAGATGGATGGGTAGAAAGTGGCAGGATGTGTGGGCAGGAGTGGGAGAGTTCCAGAGTACAGGGGCCCAGTGGGACACGGGGAGCTGATGTGAACTGAAGGCAGACCATAAAAGGAAGCAAGTTCTGAGAGGTTTCTCCAGCTGTTGAAGTCGCTTACGGTAGGGCCAAAATATTGGTGATATGATTGTGATCTTCCAAGGTGGAAGATTGGGACCTAGCCAAGGTGGATTGGAAAGAAAAATTGGCAGGTAAGACAACTAACGAGCAGTGGGCAGCGTTCAAAGAGGAGATAGTTCAGGCACAGGTCAAAAGCATCCCCACAAAGGTGAAATGTAAGGCATCCAAACCTCCCTGGATGACTAAGGAAATCGGGGCCAAAATAAAACAAAAAAAAGAGGCTTATGATAAGTGTCAGGCTCAAAATTCAGAAGGGAACCAAGCAGAATATAGGAAGTGTAGGATAGAACTAAAAAAGGAAGTTAGAGGGGCAAAGAGACTGCATGAAAAACAATTAGCGAGTAAGATTAAGGGGAACCCTAAGGTTTTTTACCAACATATTAAGAGTAAAAGGTTGGTCAAGGAGAGGGTGGGGCCAATTAGGGACCTAGGAGGAAATCTCATTGTGGAGGCAGAGGGCATGGCTGATGTACTGAATGAGTACTTCGCCTCTGTCTTCACAAAAGAAAATGATACAGCCAATGCCATGGTATTAGAGGAGAGGGTAGGAGAAATGGATAGAATAATTATAACCAGAGAGGAAGTGCTAAAAAGGTTGACGTCGCTCAAGGTGGATAAGTCACCTGGTCCGGATGGGATGCACCCTAGGTTACTAAGTGAGGCACGGGAGCAAATAGCAGGGACTCTGGCCACGATCTTTCAATCTTCCTTGGACACAGGGGTCGTGCCAGAGGACTGGAGGATAGCTAATGTTACTCCCTTGTATAAAAAGGGGCAGAAGGACAAGCCTGGTAACTACAGACCAGTCAGTCTAACGTCGGTAGTGGGCAAACTTCTAGAGTCCATAATCAGGGACAAGGTAGATCTTCACTTAGAAAGATATAGGCTAATAAAGGACAGTCAACATGGATTTGTTAAAGGCAAATCTTGCCTTACAAATCTGATAGAATTTTTTGATGAGGTAACGGAATGGGTGGATAATGGTAGCGCAGTTGATGTAGTTTACATGGACTTTCAAAAGGCATTTGACAAAGTGCCACATGAGAGACTTATTATGAAATTAAAGGCCCATGGCGTAAAAGGGACAGTGGCAGCGTGGATCCACAACTGGCTGCGAGACAGAAAGCAGAGAGTTGTAGTGAGCGGCTGTTTTTCAGATTGGAGGGAAGTGAGCAGTGGTGTGCCACAGGGATCGGTTTTGGGACCATTGCTGTTTGTAATCTACATCAATGATCTGGACTTGGGTGTACGGAGTACAGTTTCCAAGTTTGCAGATGACACTAAGTTAGGGAGAATAGTAAACAGTGAGGAGGATAGTAGCCATCTGCAAGAGGATATAGACAAATTGGTAAAGTGGGCAGACACATGGCAGATGAAGTTTAATGCAGAGAAGTGTGAGGTGATGCATTTTGGGAGAAGAAATGAAGGGAGGCAATATAGGCTAGATAGTACAATTTTAAATGGTGTAAAGGAACAGAGAGACCTGGGGATTTGTGTTAGTGACTCGTTGAAGGTGGCAGGACAGGTAGACAAGGCTGTTAAGAAGGCATATGGGATACTAGGCTTTATAAATAGGGGTATAGAGTACAAAAGTCAGGAAGTGCTGACTAACCTCTATAGGACTTTGGTGAGGCCTCAGCTGGAATACTGTGTTCAATTCTGGTCACCACACTACAGAAAGGATGTGAAGGCATTGGAAAGGGTACAACGAAGATTTACTAGGATGGTGCCAGGATTGAGGGACTTCAGCTATGAGGAGAGGCTAGATAGGCTAGGGTTATTCTCTCTGGAGCAGAGAAGATTGAGGGGAGACCTAATAGAGGTTTATAAGATCATGAGGGGTTTCGACAGGGCAAATAGAGAAAAACTATTTCCACTCGTGGGTGAATCTGTGACTTGTGGTCACAGATTTAAAATAGTTTCAAGGCGCAGTAGAGGGGAGCTGAGGAGAATTTTTTTCACTCAGCGAGTTGTTCGAATCTGGAATGCATTGCCTGAAAAGGTGGTGGAGGCTGATTCGATAACAACTTTTAAAAGGGAATTAGATCTTTATTTAGGGAGAACGGGTCTATTAGGCTATGGGGAGCGGGCAGGGCAGTGGGATTGAATCGCTCTTTTCAAAGAGCTGGCACAGACTAGATGGGCCGAATGGCCTCCTTTTGTGCCGTAAAATTCTATGATTCTATGATTCTAAGATGTTGAAAGGATTCGATAATGTAGGGATTAATGTAGACAAATCTATAGAAGCACTAATTTAGTGAGCGAATAGTAAATGTAACAGGCTCCTTAGGGAAACGGTGGAAGCATAAAGTGTCAATTCTTTCAAGAACAAATGAGAGAGATAGTTAGGAATAATATCTCAGGCTGAATTGAGACATGACGTTGAACGACTGCCAGGACAGTGGAGGGTGGACTGGGTAGATCTTGATCTTCTTCCGTCAGCAAATTCTTACGTTCTCATGAGACTGGTTTAGGAGTGTCCTGACATATCACAGTGTGTGGCTAACTTGACAGTTCAGTTAAAGCTACATTTCCATCTCATTTTGCTGATTGGAGCCAAACTTCACATCAAAACTATAGCACATCATGTGGGAGAGCCGTCCCATGGTGTGAGAGAGCAACACCTCGCTTTTCAGCTGATTCCCATCCATCACTTCTGTTGTAATTGTATTAATTATCGCTCTCGTTATCTTATTTAATTTCTTTTCAATAGATCAAACCACACTTCAATAGCAGAGGAAATTGGCCCTGAGGGAAATTAACTGAGGCAGAGTGTGAAATATTTGCTGTAGATTTATTTGGCGTAGACAGATGAACAGACACACCCCTCGGTTTCCTGGCTGCTTCCCCAAGGAGAGAGGCCAAGATCAAACAGAAATAAAGAAAGGAAAGGAATCAATTTATCTGAGTGAAGCTGTTGCTAAAAATCACTCTTGTTTCCATCTTATATTAACACAGGCTGCAACCAGCTCCCTCCTCTAGCACATCAACTGCAAATCTGCCTGTGTTATTGATCCATGCCTGCCTACACTAACTGATGTTACACCTCGAGACATCTCTTAGAACTTGCTTCCTTTTATGGTCTGCCTACAGCTCACGTCAGCTCTCCGTGTCCCAGTATGTCTGTGGCTGGCAGCACTTGCCTTGTTACATAGCACTGTCTTTCGGGGCTTATAATTATAACAATAATCCATCCATTTCATACAGCAATCTGTGGATTGTTGGCCAGGAGCGAGAAACTTCCTTCTCTTTATACAACCCAAGTCCCGATGTGGGGCCTTGAACCCATAACCTTCTGACTCAGAGGTGAGAGCGCTACCCACTGAGCTGGGGGGACACAAGACTGAACCTTACACTTAAATTATTGCACCTCACTCCAGTCCCGCTTCACTCATTAACTTCTCCGCAGTCTTTCCCACTTCATCTTTAATCTCAGTCAGTAGCTATGCTCCCGGTTGACCTTAGTCATTAGGGTTGAATTTCACACTGTGACAATAACAGTCCTTTTCTGCCATGTCTCGAAGCTCTTCACAGAGAATTGTTCTCAAATAGCAAACTTTCAGTCACTGCCCGACCACCAGTTCTGATGCACACTAGAAACTAAAACAATAATGCATAACTTTCTTTGCCTATGTGTGGAGTCCTGTAGTGTGTTGGTTAGAGTGTAGTACTCGCAAGCGAGAAGACCCGGGTTTGATTCCCAGGTAGTTTTCCCACACGCCTCTGTTTACCAGCAATTGACTGCTTCATTTCACCCACAAGAATATATAGTCAATTCACATGTGTATTCTTTATAAGTGCTTTGAGATGTCTCGACGATGTGATAAGGCGCTACATCAACAGCAAGGATTAATGTTACAGTATGGTCTTGTGCCTATAATATTGAAATGTCTCAAAGTGGTTCAGAGTTTTCTGTAAAGTGTAATGACTGTGTATATGTAGGTGCCAATTTGCACACATTGTTCCTAAGCTCCTACAACAGCCATGAGGTGAGTGAGCATGCAGCATGGAAACAGGCTTTTAGCCCAGTTAATGCTGCCAGTCTTTATACTCCACTGAGTCTGAGATCCTGCCCCCTCCCCACTTTATCCTTTCCTCCCCCACATTCCTCTCTCTGTTCCTTTCCCTGAATAACTTTTCATCTTAAATATGTCAATGCTTTTTTGCTTCGATCCCAATCTCTTGTGATCCCAATTCAGTAAAGACGGTGCTTTTTCAGTGACTTCCCGACCTGAAAATTCATCCATGAAGTCACAAAATTGCACTTTTTAATAAAATAATAAAAAATAATAAAGTTCTTATCATTAAACTTGTTAGTGTTATTGTTTTAGATGTGTGAATTTTAACTTATGTTTCTCTCTCTCTGCCCCATCCTCCCACTCTCCCTCACACACATACTCTCTGTCTCACTTGCTCTCTCTCTCTCTCTCGTTGTGATACCCAGGTCAGCCATTTAAGTTAGACCCCAGGACTGCCCACAAGAAGCTGAAGTTGTCTAACGATGGTCTGGCGATGGAGCGCGAGGAGAACTCTCTGAAGAAGAGCCACACACCCGAGCGGTTCAGCAGCCAGGGCAGCTACGGGGCGATGGGCAATGTCTACATCGACAGCGGCTGCCATTACTGGGAGGTCCTGCTGGGCAGCTGTTCCTGGTTAGTGAGGAGCCAGTCATACACACAGGTCGCATGGCAACATAGGACCATACAGGGGGACGTCAGGGTATCAAAAGATATGGAACAAAGTACTGTATGGCAAATTGGAGTTAAGGTACAGATCAGCCCTGATCTAATAGAATGGTGCAACAGGCTTGATTGGCTGAATGGCCTACTCCTGTTCCTATACTGTAATAAAGCCCCAGAAAGCCCCAAAGCCCTTGATGACGATCACTTGAGCGACTGTATATTCATGGTAACATCCTCCAAACAGCCTTGACCAGTTTTATAACAAGAATAGAAGTCGCTGCGCACACTCAGCCGGTCAGGCAGCATCTATAGAGAGAGGAAAGTATGTCTTCCTTCTAATCTGTATCAAATCTGTTTCCTCCAGCCTTTCAGGCTGTAACAAACCTCTGTGTTTAAAAACACGTCTCCTCATCTTTCCTGTGGTTCTTTTGCCAGTGATCTCTGTGTCCTCTGGTTACTGACCGTTAATCTCCCCTCGTGCTTGGCAGGTACGCGGTGGGCGTGGCCTACAAGTCGGCCCCGAAGAACGAGTGGAACGGGAAGAACTCCTCGTCCTGGGTGTTCTCTCGCTGCAACAACAGCTTCAGTGTGAGGCACAACGGCAAGGAGCTGGGGGTGGAGGCCAGCCTGCAGCTCAGGAGGCTGGGGGTGCTGCTGGACTACGACACCAACTCCCTGGGTTTCTATGACGCCATGAACGCCCAGCACCTGCACACCTTCAACATCTCCTTCGTGCTGCCCGTCTCTCCCACCTTCACCATCTGGAACCGCTCCCTCATCATCCTCTCGGGGCTGCCGGTCCCCGACCCCCTAGACTGCACCGAGCAGCAGGACTGCATCTGCCGGCCCCAGGGAGAGTCGCCCTATGTCTCGGGGCTAAAACTCAACCAGTAACACCTGGACCAAAGCCCACCCGGACCTTTGCTGAACCTGTTTCCCTCCCCCACCCCCACCCCCCACCCCCCCCCCCCCCAATCCTCAAACCAATCCATTATTCCAGAGAGGACATGTTCTGCTCTGATCTGCTACGAGGTCCTGCCTTACGCAGAGTGACTACTATCATGTTGAATTTCTAAATTATTTATGATCGATAGCTTCACAGATTACCCTCGGAAATTGATTATTTTCCATAATGCACTTTTTGAAGACTTGTTTCCTGGCCTTAGGAGGAGACTTCCTAACGGATTGTCAGAGTGGGAGAGAGAACTTGGCAGCGGGAATGGTGGAGAGGCGGTGGCTCGCCCGGCTTCCTAGTAATACATTAGGAGTCTGGAACCAGGAGGGAGACACTGAGAATGGAGCTCTCTCTCCTCTTAGAAATTGGGAAGAGATGGGCATCTTAGCTCCAGTGGGCAATGAGGAGCTTGTGAGATGGACAGTTGGAAACGTGTTGTGTGGGTAGGGTAAGCTGTGCCTGGAGACGGAGCCCCACGCCACTGAGAATTCAAACCCAATGTACTCCCATCGATTCATTGTATTGTAGTCTTTATAGGGATGGGCTGTGAACAGAGAAGAGCCCAAGCAGATCTGTACAGGAGCCAAACTTGATATATGGAACTTTTAACTGGTGTATGTAATGTTAGCACAAAATTGTATAAATATTTAATGACAAAAGTTGGGGGGTTTGTCGCTGTATTGGATGGATTGTTTCCCTGCATTTTGTTTTGTGAGAATATCCAGCTCAAGCGAGAAACGGATGAAATTACCGTGTTTCTTGTTGAGAAATTTGGGGTGGATATTTCCCTAGTGTGTGGGATTAACGTTTTACCCTCGTCTAACTCCTGACTCCTGGCCCTGTATTCCCACAGGCAAATGTTAAACAAATAATTCCCTGCCCATGCGAAAAAAAATATCTGGTGTCTCAATCCCAGGCTGTTTGTGGGACACTGCTGTGTGAATTCTCACCCAAAAAACACACCGTCCTCCTGACGTGAAAGGCGCTATACAAATGTAATTGTGAAGTTTACAGAATGTCTTGTAAAGCGCATTGGGACAGCTTGACGATGTGATCAGGCTCTATATCAAACGCAAAGATTATTATTTACAAGATCATTGGACAGGGTCAGCTACTTTGCTCAGACAGGCTAGTTAGTATTGAGGCTAGTTAGTATTGGGTGGTGTCCGCCTGGCTCAGATGGCAGCGTTCTCACCTCTGAGGTTATAGGTTCAAATCCCACATCAGGACTCTGAGCTCACAGTCCAGTGCAGAGCTGGGGGGGGAGCCAGAGCGGACTCTAAACTGAGGTCCCATCTACTGATCAGATGAACTTTATTAGAATAATAATAATAAGCCTTGCATCTGATATAGCACCACATAACATCTCTGAGACGTCTCAAAAATCTGGTGACACCATGCAAAAAGAGAACAGAGTTTCTCTCTCTCTCTCTCTCCCAGTGTCCCGGCCAACAGTTCCCCAGATAGGATTGAGCGTTCACTTCATAGATCACTGTTTGCGGATGATTGCTGTGTGTAAATCGGCTGCTGTATTCGCCTACAGATACATTGTCACTTTACAGTAAATCCTATGAAGTACTTTGAAGCATCCTCCTGACACAATAGGCACGATATCAAAAGCAAAGCTGATAATGATTATTATTATTGCAGCAGTGATAGAGATGCCTGGGACCAGCTCTGTGCTTGACTTTCTCACTGGCGGAGTGGATTGCCATTAATTGCCATGCAAACGTGCGGTTAATTGAAGCACATAAACTCATCACTAATCACTTTGCTTTTGGCCTCGTCAGCCACTCCTGCACAACGTGGTGTTTAATCTGCAGTTTGCAGTCATTTGTTCCCTTCACGTTCAGCCTTAAAAGCCCCTGATGTGAGCACTCGCTAGCCCAGGCTGTGCAGCAGGGAACAAACCTGTGACTCATGTTCCCATTAGGACCGTAATTAAGGCATTTGCGGATGCCTTGCGTGCTGATAAAAACGTGACAGAAATTGTAGACTTCAGTCAGTGTCAGATTGCTGTACAATCTGCTTCCTGCTTAATCGCAATTTAATCACAAAGGTTACAAACTGCTGCCTCTCTCGCTCGCTCGCTCACTGTCTCTCCCTCAGCCCCAGGAACACACTCGGATATTTTCTCACAACAGCAGCGTGACACTAACCTCCCATCTGCACAGTGTCACCCTACACTGCTCGCTGGAGCGGAGAGACGAGCTTTGATATAGATTGTGGGTTCACGTTGGGAGCCTGGAGCTCATAGTCTATGCTGGCACTCCAACACAGAACTGAAGAGAAGGAAACGCTGCATTGTCGGAGGTGCTGTCTTTCAGCTGAGTGTCCCACTGTTGGTGGAGTGAGTCAGCCTGGCTCAATGGTCGCGCTCTCGTCTCTGAGTCAGAAGGCTGTGGGTTCAAGCCTCACGTCGAGACTTGGAACTCATGTGTAGTCTAGACTCTGGGCTGATTCTCCAGTGTCCGTGAGGTGTCGTCCTTCAGATGAGACGATAAACCCAAGTCCTGGCCCGCTCGGGGGGATTTTAAAGATTCCATGGCGCTATTCCAAAAGGGAAGTGGAGTCCTGTAGGTTAGAGCACTCGCCTTACAAGCGTGGGACCTGTGTTTCGAATCCGGACAGGTCAGGGTAAAACCTTGAGCAAGTTTCCTTACTCCACACGTCTAATAATAATCCCTCAAAAAAAAACCACAACAATAAAATTGGTCATTTCAACCCACGGCTGTTTGTGGGACACTGCTGTGCGCAATTGGCTCCCACATTTTGCCTACAAATATACAGTCAATTCACTTTACAATATATTCTGTGAAGCGCTTTGAGACATTAGAAGACGTGAAAAGCGCTATATCAAATGCAAGGATTATTATTATTAGAGGGGAGTTTCTCTCTTTGAGTGTCTTGGCCAACAATTTCCCAAATAAAATTGGTCACTCACTCCATGGCTGTTTCTAGGACACTGTTGTGCACATATTGGGTGCTATGTTTCCCTACAACATACACTTTACAGTAACTCCTGTGAAGCACTTTGAGACGACCTTCGATGTGAAAGGAGCTGTAAGAAATGTAAGTGTTATAGTGACAGTGAAACGCACACATACGCCTGGTTGCAGTTGAAGGTTTTTATATATATTAAGAAAAATTCATAATTCATCCCAGCGCAGCAGGTGATTTGCTAATAAGGTCACCACAGGTTTTCATTCTGTTGCTGCAATTTTGTACCGGCAATTAGATCAATTTCTTTCAAATATTGCTAGTATATTTGCCTCTTCACTTGACTGATTCCTTCTTTCTATCTCTCTCTCTCTACCTCCCTTACTCACTTAATCTCTTTCGGTCTCTTTTTCTCTCTTGCTCATTCTCTCTCCCTCTCTTTGTGTCTTTTTTTCTCTCATTTGGTCTCTCCTCTCTCTCACTCTCCCTTCTCTTTCTCTCTCACTCTTTCTCCATTGTCTCTCTCTCTTCAGCGCCTTGGGATGTCCTCCCAATGAAAGGCGCTCTAAAATGTAATGTTGTTGTTCTCTCTCTCTCCTCTTTGTTCCCCCCACCTCTCCCTATCTCTTTCTCTCTCCTTTCCTCAGATTTGGTTCATTAATATTATGCTACTTTCTCTCCTTGGATCTCCGCATCACGTTTTTCATATAAAGTTCGAGGAACTTATGGGATTCTACCAAAGTGAAGCTTTTATCGAGATAAAAAGAAATGATTGCCTGCTGTAAAGTGACTTTAATCAATTGCTTTGTGATAATGGTTTCTATCAAGAAAAATGCCTCCTTTATCACACAACCATCCGTCAGCATGAAAATTAACTGTCATCAGCACAGTTCCTATCATCATGAGCTCGCTCCCCTACTGGATCTCTCTACTCTAACCCCATTCTCTGCTCTCTCCCTCCCCATCGTGTCTGTGCTGGTGTTCGCTCCCCCACTATGTATTCAAATGATCTGTGGTAAAGTGCAACACATTGTAATCAAATAGAAACCCTCCCGATCTTTGGTGATAAACTTTAATTGATGAATTGGTGACAGGTTACATTTGCTTTCAGGATGAGATAATAATAATACTAATATAGAGTTTCCTCCCATTGGTGGGCGGTGGGGGGGGGCGCGGGGGGGGGGGGGGGGGGGGGGGAGAAGGGGGGAGGCAGTTGTGCCGAGACAATCTCACTGTTGGGATTAGAAATAGAAATGCTTTGAGAGACAAATCACCAACAAGAGATAAATAAACAAAAACAGGAGACCAGTGGAGCTGCTGATAGAGACCGAGGATGATATAGTGACGAGGATAGACATTGATAGCAGCAGACAAGGTCAGAGCGTCTGAGAGAAAGATAATGGTGAAAAATAAAATCTGTGGAGATCATTCAAGCCCAAAATTCCATCTGTCTTTTCCTGTGATTTCATTTTATCTTCCAGTCGAGGTAGAATGGTTAAATCTCCCTTTAGAAGCGATATCTTAATAGCAGAGGAAACCCAGAGTCCAACCTCAGACTGAATATGAGAATCCTGCACCAGCTTCATTCATACAGTCATAGAATATTACAGAACAAAAGGAGGCCATTTGGCCCATCATGTCTGTGCTAGCTGTTTGAAAGAGCTACTGATTAGTCCCACTTACCCCCAGACCCCTGCATTATTTTTTCTTTTTGTGACTACACAATTCCCTTTTGAAAGCTATTATTGAATCTGCTTCCTTCACCCTTTCAGGCAATTCATTCTCGACCATAACAACTCTTTAGGAAAAATATTTCTCCTCAACTCCCCTCTGGTTCTTTTCCCAATTGTGTTCAATCTGTGTCTTCTGGTTACCCACCCACCAGCCAGTGGATACAGCTTCTCCCCTGTCTACTCTTATCAAAACCCCTCCTAATTTTGTGAAGTCCTGTAGCTCAGTGGTTAGAGTACTCACCTCGCAAGCGAGAGACCTGGATTCAATTCCAATGGGGAATTTGATGGGGCAAGCAAAGGGATTGAAGGAGAGAGTTTCAGGGTGTAGTGACTCAAAAGTGTGGCCAATGGTGGAACAGAGGGTACCAAGGACCAGCGGGAGGCCGGAGCCAGTCGACGGGAGGCAGTCGGTCGTAGGTTGGTGGGGGGTAAGCGGGTCGGAGAGGTCGGGAGGTGCCAGGGTGTGAAGGGATTTGAAAACGAGTGTGAGGATGTGTCAGAGCTCTGGCGATGAATGTGTTCATGTTTGAGCCTGATCACTCACAATGGGGGTATAATTAGAACCTGTAGGCCCCGCAATTGTTTTTTTGCAACAAAGATCAGAACTTCCCACCAGACGCGAAGCTCAGGCTGTTCCCTGAGGCCCCTCCACTCATCAACAAAGCCTCTCTGCTGCTGCAATAACTATTATATTGGATGCCCTAACCCTCAGCCTGTCGTTCAGATGTCCCAAAGTGCTTCACCGTGTTGCGACTATTTTGTAGACGGACACGGCAGCGAGTTTACAATAACAACGATATCTTTGCATTTGATGTTGTGCATTATTACATCTTCGAGACTTCTCAAAGTGCTTCACAGGATACATTGTAAAGTGGAGTATCTTGTGGGAGATACTTACACATAGACATGTCCGACAAACAACCATGGAGTGAGTGACCATTTGCATTTGGGGGATTGGTGGCCAGGACACCGGGGGAGAGAGAGTGAGAAACTCCCTTCTCTTTTCGAATAACAACACGGGATCTTTAACATCCATCTGAACAGGCAGCTGGGACCTTGGTTTAACATCTAAAGCCTCTGACAGAGAACCCCACCCCCACAGGAAAAAAAGTGGGATAAAAATATAAAACTGGCCCCAAATTTAGCGGGACATTTGGCTGCTATGAGGTGACCTGGAGTAAACAATTTCAACACACAGTAAAGGGCAGAGTGGTCATTCATGCCAATGAGCTACTCTTTTTCGTGTTGTTAAGATACTACTATAGCTCAGTGGTTAGAGCACTCAACAACAACTACATCTTCGATTTATATCGCCTTACACTCACCTTACAAGCTTGAGAGCTGTGTTCGAATCCAGGCAGGTCTGGGCGAAACCTTGGGTAAGTTTCCTTGCTCCACACGCCTAATAATAATCTGTCTTAAAAAAAGCCCCACAGTAATAAAATTGATCAGTTCAATCCATGACTGTTTGTGGGACACTGCTGTGCGCAATTGGCTGCCACGTTTTGCCCACAAATATACAGCCAATTCACTTTAATCCTCTTCGATGGACCCATCGCCAACTCCTTTCCCCCAACCCCCCGTCCTCAGCTTGTGTCTGAATCAATAACTGTCTAGCGCCTTGGGACGTCCTCCTGACGTGCAAGGCTCTATACAAATGTAATTTTGTTGTTGTTATTCTAGTATATTCTGTGAAGCGCTTTGAGACATTCAATAAGATGTGAAAAGTGCTATA
Organism: Hydrolagus colliei; assembly: GCA_035084275.1. Taxonomy (NCBI): domain Eukaryota; kingdom Metazoa; phylum Chordata; class Chondrichthyes; order Chimaeriformes; family Chimaeridae; genus Hydrolagus; species Hydrolagus colliei. The sequence continues at coordinate 1,551,631 of CM068754.1, read as the reverse complement.
TGTAATGCAAGGATTATTATATCTCAAGCGCTCCCAGAATATACTGTAAAGTGTATTGATTGTACATTTTGCGGGCGAAATGTGTCCCACAAACAGTTGTGACCATATGTTTTTAAAGGGATTATTACCTAGTCTAATGTGACACTCCAATGAGCTGTGAGGGGGAGGGCTGCACTGACAGAGGAGCCATTAAAACCGCACTTCGCATCCATGCTCTGTTCAGGTGAAAGTCAAAGATCCCGTGTGCCCCTGAAGGAGTAGGGAGTTTCTCACAGTGTCCTGGCCAACCATCTGCTTGGTCTAGCTCCCTTCAGCTCATCACATCATCATTATTGAGTAACAAGGCTGGCAAGTCCTCCAGTACAGATGTGGTATCTATTACTGACTGTGCGGCCAGCTGTTCCCCAGGGCTCCATCACACACAACACCAGGCGTGGAGGAATCTCACCCGCTTACCTGGGGGCACTGCATGTGCACAGACAGTGTCACTGACACTAGTATTTACAGGCCGGACACGGCCTCGCTATTAGCTGGTGAGCTCTGTACCTTTGGGCGCTACCACATTTCGTCAGCCATGGTGATTAGAGCGCTCGCCTCGCAAGCAAGAGGACTTGTGTTCGTTTCCATGCCACGCAAAACATTGGCCAAGTCTCCTTAGTGCAGATACACGCCTCTGTTTACCTGGCAGCGAGTAGGAACCTGGTTGGTGGTCGTTTGGCAGATCCTTTTCCAGGGGTAATAATCCCAACAGCAACAAAAATTTATTTTAAATATAATTCTGTCACTCAATCCACCACTGTTTGTGAGACACTGATTTGCACAATTAGCTACTGTATTGCGCCCACAAAATATCTACAATCAATTCACTTTATTTTATATCCTGTGAAGTCTGTGAAACCATTACAAGCTGCGCTGGCAGTAGATTTCAGGAATTTCAAAGTCATAGGTATGACTAACCTTCGATTTCCGATCTTAAGAACATAAGAAATCAGGAGGAGAGGAAGCCATTCAGCCCATCCAGCCTGTTCCACCAGTTGGCAGATCTTTTATTCCTAAGCACCCACGCTTCACCAGAGCCCTTTACACAAGCATCGTCTCTGTCTGTCATCTCTATTGATTCTATCTGTACACCTCTCTGTGTGAGGACATGCTGCCTGACATCAGTTCTAACTGTCTTCACAATAATAATAATAATAATAATCCTTGCATTTGACATAGCGCTTTTCACGTCTTCGAGACGTCTCAAAGTGTTTTACAGAATATACTGTAAAGTGAGTTGACTGTATATTTATGGGTGAAACGCGGCAGCCAATTGTACACAGCAGCATCCCACAAACAGTCGTGCGTTGAAATGATCAATTTTATGACCATTTTTTGCGGGATTATTATTAGGCGTGTGGAGTAAGGAAACTTGCCCAACTTGAAGCTCTGACCTGCCTGGATTCGAACACAAGTCTCATGCTTGTAACGTGAGTACTCTAACCACTGAGCTACATGACTCCACGACCTATAGGTGCATTTAAGAGGCGGTGATACCTTCACGTGAGTGAGTCGAATAGATAGGAATGGTAGGATGGGTGGGTGGAGGCGAGAATTATGTGGAGTATGTGGTCGGACTGAGAGATTGAGTCCGTGCTGTACATTCTGTGTTAGTATTTGTGAAGCTGGTAGGCTGGTAGGGAGACAGGTCAGATGGGTTAAAGATTTAAATAGAGAAGGCAGTTTCTCCCGATGTCCTGGTCAACAATCCCCCAAATAAAATTACACATTGTTTGGATTATTACTGTGTGCAAATTGGCTGCTGTGTTCACCTACAAAATACACAGTCGCTACACTTCTCAGTAATTAAGCATTGAGACAAATTCAACAGACACAGTGCTATAAAACCAGATAAATAATAAATTGCAAGGTTTATTTATTATTTATTGATCGGCCGCCCACTGATGTTAACCAGGCCTCCTCACCCCCCCTGGGCTTAGCAGTGCCACCAAGCTCTGCCAGAGCTAATTGTTAGTCACAATTTCATTTGAAAAGATCCTTAAAAGGCAGAACAAAGAGAGGAAGAGAGAATGGATACAGATCAGAACCCACAGCAGTTATTGCTCACTGAGAAAGCAGAGTTTATCATGCCGATGACAAACAGTGCAGTACAATATTGAAGATAATGTTTCAATTCTATCAGCTGACAAGTGACAGTTTACTGCCGGGGACTCGGTCTAATTGCATCTCTCAGCTGTAAGGAATCATCTCTCGAGACCAATTGGGGGAATTTCCACTGGGCAGCCCTGGGGGGCGGGGGGGGGGGGGGGGCGTTGGGGGGAGGAAAGGTTTGGGATGATGTTTTAGCCCAAGCCATGGAAAAATAACAAACCTCGCGCGGGTCAAGTTGGGCAAGTTTCGTTACTCCACACGCCTAATAATAATTCATCCCCAGAAATATATAATAAATCGGTCAATTCAATCCATGACTGTTTGTGGGGACGCTGCTGTGCGCAATTGGCTCCTGCGTTTCGCCCACAAATATAAAGTCAATTCACTTTACAGTCTGTGAAGCGCTTTGAGACGTCGATAAGATGTGAAAAGCTCTATATCAAATGCAAGGATTATTACCATTATTATTATCTCATCAAAAGGGGTGGTATCTCTCTGGCCCAGAGAAAATCAAAGTCTTGTGGACTGCAGTGTTGTGCACTCCCAGTTTAAGGAGACAGCTGGTTGCTGTGATGGTGTGTGTACAGAACTCTCTGCCCTAGATTTTCCCGGCAGAGCTGTGTGGTGTGTGGTGTGTGGTGTACAGCAGGCTGACAATTTATTAACTGATTAATGTTTTCAGCGCTCCGCATCCCAAAGCAAAGGGGGCTGATTCCGGGAGTGAGCTGTATAAATTAGCCTGGGTATTGAATTACCGGCTGATGTCCATATTAATGAAGCGGTTTCAGTGTGAGGCTGTGTCAAGGGATATCAGAGCTGCCAGAAACTTCAACTAATTCTGGTTTGACATTTCCATCAGCCGCTTCCTGTGGTAATTGGTTGAGTTGATTGAGCTGTGGACGCTCACACTGACAGGCCAGCAGCGGATGTGGACTCTCTCCTCTCCTCACCTCAATCCCTTTCCTTCTCCAAGATCATGCACAGCAAGATCAATAGGCGGTTTTAGCTGGTTAGACTCCAGTTACCCCAACGCACACTCTGAGCTCCCCAAGCCTCGGCTCTTGTCAACCTGAGCCTTGCCTACTTGTCAAGATCTTCACACTACAACAACAACAAAATTACACTTGTATAGTGCCAGGAGGACGTCCCAAAGCGCTGGACAGTCACTGCTTCAGATCCAAGCTGAGGACAGGTGGGGGTAGGAATTAGAATTGGCCGATGGGTTGCCGAAGAGGAGAGTCTTGAGGTGGGACTTGAAGGGGGTCAGGGAGGGGGTGAGGTGGAGGGGTCTGCGGGATGGAGTTCCAGAGGTTAGGAGCAGAGTGGCTGAAGGCTTCCCCGTCTATGGTGGAGTGAGTGGGTCGGGGGATGTGAAGCGGCCAGAGCCTGCTGAGCGGAGTGGGTGGGCAGGTTGGTCACGGATGTAGGTTGTGGAGGGCTTTATATGTGTGGACCAGGATCTTGAATTGGATCCTCTGGATGATGGGGAGCTAATGGAGTTGGGAGAGGATGGGGGAAATGGGGGTCACAAAGTTTGGAATGATAAAGGACACGGGCCACAGAATTCTAGATTATCTGCAGCCTGTGGAGGGAGGAATTGGGAAGGCCGACCAACAGGACCAGCAGGATATTTACATAATCAAGCCGGGATGTAATGAATGATATAATGAAGGTGTGGATGAGGCTTTGGGGGTGAGGTAATGGCGGAGTCAGGCAATGTTGCGGAGATGGGGAAAGGCAGAGCGAATAATTGCTTGGATGTGGAGGAGGAAAGACAGTTGAGGGTCGAACAAGATACCTAGGTTCCTGACTGGCTTGGTGAGGCTGAGTGTGAAACCATGGAGGTTTGTTGCTGCCAGTTCTTGAGGCATGAGGATGCTGGCATGAGCCAATCAGTGGGGCCTCGGTCTTGTTGACATTCAACTGTAGAAAGTTAGCTCTAATCCAGGACTTGATGTCTGACAGACAGTCTGTCAAGATAGTGGTAGTCCTGGAGTCAAGGGTAGAGGCAGAGAGATAGAGTATTCAAATCTACTCACTCTCTGGCCTACCTCCCTACCTCTTCAACCTCCCCACTCCCCAATCCGCCACCCAGCGCCTCCACTCCGCCATTGTTAAGATCTCTGAGATGCTGAGACCTTGCATATAAGCCACTATATAAATGCAAGTTGTTGTTGTGGTTGTCGGCCTGCTCCACTTCTGCTGCCTGACCAACTATAAAAATGCAAACTTCAGCCTTTAATACTCCTCCCCACTGTCCCCTCACCTCGATCGCTCCCTTTGGGCTTCTTCAACACCCGTCTAAAGATCCTCCTCTTCGACTGTGCCTTTAGCCACCTTCCTACCCCACCCCCCCTCCCTACCCCCGTCCCCGCCTCCCAACCACTGTCCCCCCCTCCCTACCCCCGTCCCCCCCTCCCAACCACTGTCCCCCCCTCCCTACCCCCGTCCCCCCCTCCCAACCACTGTCCCCCCCTCCCTACCCCCGTCCCCTTCTGATCCTAACCCCAGCTTGGGTCCCAATCATTGACTGTCCAGTGCCTTGGGGTGTCCTCCTGATGTGAAAGGTGTTGTGTAAATTAGCATTTGTTGTTGGTGTGAATAATACTTTCTGAAATGAAGTATAGGGAGCATCTATTTACCTAATTCCCAGCAGTGAGTGTGTGTGTGTGTGTGTGTGTGAGTTCCATTGCAAACACAGGGAAATTTCCCTGGGTAGTTGGTGTACTGTACATACGATGAAATCTCACTCCAGTTTGGATAGTGAATCATGATGATGTGTTTCTGTGTGTGTCAGACACCCGGCTGTCTCTGCGATGAGGTCGAGTTGGAGGCTGTTTAGCTAATTAGTTGACGACCCGTTAATGAGCTGATGTTTAAAAATTATAATTCACATACATCACAATAATCCTTGCCTTTGACACGGGGCCTCATCACCCCTCCGAGCGTTCTCAAAGCACTTCACAGAGTATACTGTAAAGTGAATTGACTTGATTGTGTGGGCAAAATGCAGCAGCCAATTGCACACAGCAGGTCCCACAAACACTTGAGTGACCAGATTTTTGTTCCCCCAGGAAAGCGATTCGCCAAATAACTAACAGCCAGGTTCCTGCCTAATAAATAAATGTAATTGTTGTTGTTGTTGGTATAACTAGGTAAGTAGCAGGTTATGGAGTAAGGACACTTATCATACTTTTCGCCCAGACAGGGAATCAAATCCAGAACCCCTCGCTTGCTCTTCCCACTACACTAGAGGACTCCACAAGGATTAACAATAATCCTTAACATTTGATAAATGGGAGTGGGAGTACCTGCCAGGGAAGTGTGTATCTGTTTGCAGACCAGAAGCCAATTCACACACAGCAAAGTCCCACAGACAGCCAAGAACAGCGCTCTGTGTCAGAAATATTTTCTGATCCCTAACTCCCAGTGTAAAATCACATTGCCTTAATAATGTAATAATAATCTTTCTATTTGATATGGTGCTTATTATGTCTTTGAGACATCTCAAAGCGCTTTACAGAATATACTGTAAAGTGAATTGACTGTACATATTGTGGGCGAATGCCCCAGTGCGTCCGTGGTGGCGCTCTCACCTTTCTGAGTCCGAAAGCTGAGGATTTAAACCCCGTGTTGGGACTTAGAATCCTATAATCTAAACTGACATTGCAATGCAGTGCTGGGGGAGGGGTATTACATTGTCAGAGATGCCGTCCTTCGTATGAAACGTTAAACCCAGGTCCTGTCTGTTCAGGTGGACGTTAAAGATCCCATGACAACAACAGCAACAACAACAAAATGACACTTGTATAGCGCCTTTCATGTCAATCCCTAAATGATATTGGTCACTCACTTTGTGGTTGTTTGAGTGCAGGACACTGCCACGTGCAATTGTGTTGTCGCGTTTGCATACAAATACACAGTCACTCCATGTCACATTATGAAGCGCTTTCGTCCTCCTGATGTAAAAGGCACTAATACAAGTGTCATTTTGTTGTTGTTGTTGTTAGAGATGTACTTCAAACAGGTGATAAAGTGCTATAACAAACACAAGTATTATTATCATGCTTCATTCCCCTTTCATATAAACATCCCATACACATCATCCCTTAATATCATCTCTAACGAATAATAGTAATAATCTTAGCATTTGATATAGTGCCTTATCGTGTTATTGAGATGTCTCAAAGCATGTTATAGAATACACTGTAAAGTGTCAAATATGTAAAATACTGCAAATGCTGAAAATCTGAAACAAAAACAGAAATTGCTGGGAACACTCAGCAGGTCAGGCAGCATCTATGGAGAGAGGAAAGTGAGTCAACTCAAACAGTTCTGACGAAGGGTCGTGAACCCAAAATGTTGACTCACTTTTCCTTTCTCCATAGATGCTACCTGTGTATTTTGTGGCAGCCAATAGCACACAAAAATGTCTCACAAACAGTCATGGATTTTTTTGGGGAGAGATTATCACCCAGGAATGTGATCAATCAATCAACTAAATATACAGTCCTGAAGCAATATTTACTGTAAAGTGTTCCTGTACTCAGTGGTTAGAGCACTCGCCTTACAAGCCTGAGACCTGTGTTCGAATCCAGGTCAGGGGGAAACCTTGGGCAAGTTTCCTTACTCCACACGCCTAATAATAATCCCTCTGAAAAAAACACGATTATAAAATTGGTCATTTCAATCCACGACTGTTTAAGAATATATAATAAAATAAGAATTAGGAGCAGGAGTAGGCCATTCGGCCCTTCGAGCCTGCTCCGCCATTCAATAAGATCATGGCTTCTCACCTAACTTTGATTACCTCCCTATATCCCCTAATCCCTCTATTTTTCAAAAATCTATCAGTCTCAGCCTTGAAAATGTTCAAGGACTGAACATCTACAGCCTTCTGGGGTAGTGAATTCCATAAATTCACTACCCTCTGAGTGAAGAAATGTTTCCTCAACTCTGTTCTAAAAGGCTGACGCTTGATTTTAACACTGTGACCCCTGGTTATAGATTCTCCTACCAGGGGAATCAGTCCCTCAGTATCTACTTTATCTAGCCCTTTAAGAATCTTATATGTTTCTATAAGATCCCCCCTAATTCTTCTGTACTCTAGAGAATACAGCCCTAGTTTATTCAACATATCCTCATAGGTCAGTCCCCTCATCCCAGGAACTAACCTAGTGAATCTACACTGCACCACCTCTAAGGCAAGTATATCCTTTTTTAAATAAGGAGACCAAAACTGCACACAATACTCTAGGTGGGGTCTCACCAGAGCCCTATACAATTGCAGCAAGACTTCCCTACTCTTATACTCTAACCCTTTTGCAATGAACACTAGCATGCCATTTGCCTTCTTAGTTGCTTGCTGCACCTGCAAACTAACTTTTTGGGACTGGTGTACAAGGACACCCAAATCCCTTTGAATACTAACACTATCTAACTTCTCCCCCTCTAGAAAATAATCTATTCTTTTATTCTTGCTACCTAGGTGAATAATTTCACACTTGCTAACATTGAATTCCATCTGCCACCTACTAGCCCACTCCCCTAATCTATCTATATCTTGTTGCAATCTTTTTGCATCATCCTCAGAGCTCACTCTGCTACCTAGCTTAGTGTCATCCGCGAATTTAGACACATTACATTCAATGTCCTAGTCCAGATCATTGATATAAATAGTAAATAGCTGAGGCCCAAGCACTGATCCGTGTGGCACTCCACTAGTTACATCCTGCCAATTCGAGAATGATCCGTTTATCGCTAATCTCTGCTTTCTACCCAATAGCCACTCTTCTATCCATGTTAATATTTTCCCATTAATCCCGTGGGCCTTAATCTTGAGTAACAGTTTGTGGGACACTGCCATGCTTCGCTTACAAACATACAGTCAATTCACTTTACAGTATATTCTGTGAAGCGCTTTGAGACGTGGATAAAATGTGAAAAGCGCTATATCAAATGCAAGGATTATTATTATTATTATTGTAGATGTTTCGATATTGTAGATGAAGTAACAAATCAAGAATTATCACAATAACAACAATAACAAAATTAGACTTGTATAGTGCCTTCCACACTCCATGAAAGTGTAAAAGGTAGGGAAACAAATCAAAGATAGAATTCAGAGACAGGGAAGGAGCGAGAGACAAAGAGGAAGAGATCAAGTGAGAGTGAGAGAGACAGAATGAGAGATGAGAGAGCAAGTGAGAGAGAGAGAGAGAGAGATCAAGCGAGAGTGAGAGAGAGAGAGAGTGAGAGATGAGAGAGCAAGAGAGAGAGAGAGAGAGAGCAAGCGAGAGAGAAATTAAGAGAGATCAGATAAAAACATATGCAAAATATTAAATTGACTGCATATAACAGCACAGTTGGAGAACATGTGTAGTAGATAAACAGCACAGGAGGCAGGCCCTGCCACCATCAATGATTCCCTTTCCCTATTCCTGAAGGGACGATGTTGACACAGGATGTAATGAAGTCAGAAATGCCACTGGATTCCTGACCTTGGTTTCCATCTCCTCTCCGTTCCTGAACACCAACCACAGCAGTTAGCATTTACACCATTCCCCTTGTGCTCGGCAGCTTCCCTGAGCAGGTGCCATTGGCGGAGCACAACACTGAGCTGGGGGAAGGTGACAGTTGGCACGGAGGAAGGTCAAGAGGAAGGTCTCCAGGCACGACCAGAAGAAGGGGAAGGAATGGATACCAAGGACAAGGGACATGCCGGAGGCCGGAGCCAGCCAAGCGGGTTGGGGGCTAAGCAGGTCAGAGAGGTCATGTGTTCACAATTTTGTAAAACAATCCCTGTGATCTGCAATGTCGGAATCGAGTCTGTGTTCCTGTCTCTCTCAGGAGCCTGGCTGCCAAGTCAGGCAGGTCTACAGTACCCCAGGGCACTGCAGCACTCAGCACTTTGGGACGTCCTCCTGATATGAAAGGCACTGTATACAAATGTAATTGGTTGTTCATGATGGAGGTGACCAACCAGTGGCTCATCACCAGGACTCAGAGGTGCAGACTAATCACTGGAGGCAGCGTGATTCTCACTCGGCTACTGCTGTCCCTGCCAGCCAGACCCGTAACAAGTAGGGTTCAACTTCCTTACTAGACAGTGGGCAGGAAGCTTACTACTCAATGTTCACAATGGTGGAGTGTAGTCCTGTATCTTAGTGATAAGAGCACTCACCTCACAGGCGAGAGAATCCTGGTTTGATTCCCAGACAGAGAGAAACCTTAGACAGTTTTCCTTACTCTGCTAGGTAGCCTCTGGTTACCTTTGATGTGGAGTGCCATAGCTCAGTGGTTAGTGCCCTCGCCTTACAAGCGAGAGACCTGGGATTGATTCCAGGCAGGGCAAAGCCTTGAGCAAGTTTCCTTACACCACACGTCCAATAATAATTGCTCAAAAAAAATTGGTCATTTCAATACACTACAGTGCCCAATTGGCTGCTGCGTTTCACCAACAAATATACAGTCAATTCACTTTACAGTATATTCTGTGAAGCGCTTTGAGACATCTCGAAGATTTGATCAGGCGCTATAGGATTATTATTAAGTAGAAATCTAGTTGTTAGTCGATCACTTTCCAGGGGTTCATCAGCCCTTCAATTTTAGTCATTTTAATCCACGCCTATTTGTGGGAAACTGCTGTGCAATTTGCTGCTGCGTTTTGCCCACAAAATACACAGTCAATTCACTTTACAGTATATTACATTAGAATACATTACATTAGAATATACAGCACAGAAACAGGCCACTTGGTCCAACTGTGTGTTCAATCAGTTACCAACACCACTTTGGGGCTCTCAAGCCCTAGCCTGAGCTGTGTAGGGGGCAAGCAGAGCCAGGGGACAGAGCTTTACCCCCAAATGGATGTCAATGCTAACTTACACAGCCCAGAGCCGCCCTGACTCCCCAGTCCACAGGCCCTCAGGCTAACTGTAACTTGAGATCAGCTAAATAAGCACAGAGTCGGAGTAGGAATCTGTGACCTTCTGAATGATAATATTAATAATAATATTACAATCAGTATGTTTCCAGTCCAACAAGGAAGGATGCAGTGCTGGATCTAGGTTTGGGAATGAGGTGGGGCAAGTACAACAGGTTTCTGAAGGTGAGCACCTAGGGAATAGTGATCACAATATCATTAGATTCAGAGTAATTATGGAAAGGGATAAGAAACACTCAAAAGGTGAAGACACTCAACTGGAAGAAGGCTAATTTCAGTGAGTTAAAATGGGACCTAACCAAGGTGGACTGGAAAGAGCGATTGGCAGGTAAAACAGCTAATGAGCAGTGGGCAGTCTTCAAGGAAGAGATAGGTTAGAAACATTCCAACAAAGATAAAATGTAGGGCATCCAAGCCTCCCTGGATGACTAGGGCAATTGGGGTTAAAATAAAGCAAAAAAAAGGGGCTTATGACAAGTGTCAGGCCCAAGATACAGAGGTCAACCAAGCAGAATATAGGAAGTGCAGGAGAGAACTGAAAAAGGAAGTTAGAGGGGCAAAAAGACTGCATGAAAAACAATTAGCAGGTAACGTTAAAGGGAACCCTAAGGTATTTTACAAACATATTAAGAGTAAAAGATTGGTCAAGGGTAGATTGGGGCCAATTAGGGGCCAAGAAGGAAATCTTATTGTGGAGGCAGAGGACATGGCTGATGTACTGAATGAGTACTTCGCCTCTGTCTTCACAAAAGAAAAGGATACAGCCAATGCTACAGTATTGGAGGAGAGGGTAGGAGAAATGGATAGGATTAGTATAAACAGAGAGGAAGTACTAAAAAGGTTGACAGCGCTCAAGGTTGATAAGTCACCCGGTCCGGGTAGGATGCATCCTAGGTTACTAAGGGAAGTACAGGGACAAATAGCAGAGGCTCTGGCCACAATCTTTTAATCTTCCTTGGACACAGGGATGGTGCGAGAGGACTGGAGGGTTGCTGAACAAAAAGGGGCAGAAGGACAAACCTGGGAACTACAGGCCAGTCAGTCTAACGTCAGTAGTGGGCAAACTTCTAGAGTCTATAATCAGGGACAAGATACATCTTCACTTAGAAAGATATAGGCTAATATAGGACAGTCAACATGGATTTGTTAAACGCAAATTTTGCCTTACAAATCTGATAGAATTTTTCGATGAGGTAACGGAATGGGTGGATGAGGGTAGGGCAGTTGATGTAGTTTACATGGACTTTCAAAAGGCATTTGACAAAGTGCCGCATGAGAGGCTTATTAGGAAAGTAGAGGCCCACGGCGTTAAAGGGACAGTGGCAGCGTGGATCCACAACTGGCTGCGAGACAGAAAGCAGAGTGTGCTGATCCACAACTGGCTGTTTTCAGACTGGGGGGACACAAGTGTGCAGTGGCGCCCCCCAGGGATCAGTTTTGGGACCACTGCTCTTTATAATATATATTAATGATCTGGACTTGGGTGTACGGAGTACAGTTTCCAAGTTTGCAGATGATACTAAGTTAGGGAGAATAGTAAATAGTGAGGAGGATAGTAACCATCTGCAAGAAGATATAGATAAAATGGTAAAGTGGGCAGACACATGGCAAATGAAGTTTAATGCAGAGAAGTGTGAGGTGATACATTTTGGGAGGGGAAGCAATATAGGCTAGATAGTACAATTTTAAGGGGTGTGAGGGAACAGAGAGACCTGGGGATTTGTGTTAGTGACTCTTTGAAGGTGGCAGGACAGGCAGACAAAGCCATTAAGAAGGCATATGGGATACTAGGCATTATAAACAGGGGTAAAGAGTACAAAAGTCAGGAAGTGCTGACTAACCTCTATAAAACTTTGGTTAGGCCTCAGCTGGAGTACTGTGTCCAATTCTGGTCACCACACTGTAGAAAGGATGTTAAGACATTGGAAAAGGTGCAAAGAAGGTTTGCTAGAGGGACTTCAGTTATGAGGAAAGGCTAGATAGACTAGGTTTATTCTCTCTAGAACAGAGAAGGTTGAGAGGAGACCCAATAGAGGTTTATAAAATCATGAGGGGATTCGACAGGGTGAATAAGTAAAAACTGTTTGCACTGGTGGGCGAATCTGTGACTCGTGGTCACAGATTTAAAATAGTTTCAAAACGAAGTAGAGGGGAGCTGAGGAGAAATGTTTTCACTTGGCGGGTTGTTTGAATCTGGAATGCATTGCCTGAAAAGGTGGTGGAGGCTGATTCGATAACAGCTTTTGAAAGAGAATTAGATCTTTATTTAGGGAGAACAGGACTATTAAGTTATGGGGAGAGAGCTGGGCAGTGGGATTGAATCGCTCTTTTCAAAGAGCCGGCACAGACTAGATGGACTGAATGGCCTCCTTTTGTGCCGTAAAATTCTATGATTCTATGAATACAGTATTGATGGCATTATAAAATATCTCAGAGTGTTTCACTGGGAATAGCTGTAAAGTGTGTCTGCATAAAGCAACAGCAACTAAAATTACTAATATTATTAGTAAATAATGTAATAATTAGATGATTATTAAAATAACATGTGTAATAGCATGTTTCATATCATGAGGACGTGTTTCTTCACACGAGGCGGCGTCTCGCAATGTTTAACAGTGTGGAGCCTGAAACTGAGCCAGGGGGAAGAGGGGAGGTGACCACAAGCACAGCAAAGAGGAAAGTGTTCCGGCGTGATCTGATAATGGGGTTGGAGGGGGCAAAGTGGAGGGGGGAGAGGGTTTCAGAGTCTCAGGGTGCGGTGGCTGAAAGCACAATGGTGGAGTGGTGCGGTCGGGGGATCACTGTGTGTGAGGTTACTGACTGCGGTTTTATGGACGGTTTGTAACCTGGGCCCTTTATCTCTCGCCTTTGCTGACAGCACTAACCGATCCCCTCCCTGCTCGCTGCCTGGCTCCAGTCTCAGAGCTGTTGCCTTGTGTTCGGAAAAGGTTAGAATTTGCATGGATTCCCACCGTGACACAGCACAGAGAAGCAACACACATACACACACACACAACAACAACAACAACAACAACAACAACAAAATTACACTTGTACAGCGCCTTTCACATCAGGAGGACATCACAAGGTGCTACACACCCAAGCAGACATGCACTCACACTCACTCACACACACACACACGTTTCCGTCAAGCTTGAATGCCCAGCGCAGTCGCAGGCGGCAGGCAGTCTGAGGGGAATTGCCATCGACTGGTATAAAATCCAGGAGATGGGCTGTCAGTGTCTGAGACAAAATCACTGCCCTGACACCCTGAGCAGTCACTGGGCAGGTGTGTTGCCGGGAATTGATTCAATCTCACAGGCACACAGGAGCCTGACACGTGTATAAACCATCACTTCCTCCACACTCACATGTAGATGCACACATTTACACGCACACACATCTACACGTATACGCATATGCACATATACATGCAAATATACACACACATCCGCACACAGGCAGACATTCACACATGACATATCCTCCCCCTTATCACATGCACGCTCCCTCGCACACTCACTCATACAGTTATGCAAACTCTGGCCGGGGAGTGTGAGGCCGGGGAGTGTGAGGCCGGGGAGTGTGAGGCCGGGGAGGGAGGGATGGATGTATATGTGAGCGTGATGATCTTGAAATTGATGCTTTCAGATGCATGTCAATGGCAATCTGTGTGGGTGTGGCTGGGAGGTTACCCCAACTCACTCTCTGGGGTCCCTCAGCCTTGGCTCTTGCCAACCTGTGTCTAACACTGTCAGTAATACTTAGGTAAGCATCTCTCTAAAGAGAGAAAGGGTTGTACATTCCATTGCAGGCATGGGGAAATTTCCGTGTATAGGTGGGTGATCTGTTTCTGTCTATGGGCTGACCAAACACAGAGAATGCATTACTGAGGTCAGAAAGCCGGCTGGAAATGAAGTTAACCTCAGCTAATGAGCCTCCGTTCAAGCTTTCAACACCTTCAGCATTTCCTTTCACAAGCACTTTCCTTTTGTTCTCTTATCCACCCGAGTCATTACATCAAAATAGCTCTGGCTTCCTGCCCCCCACCCCCACCCAAGGAGAGAGCCCCCAGGAGAGGACAATGCTGTGCTTTAGCCTGGGGTCCTGTAGCTCAGTTGTTAGAGCACTCGCCTCGCAAGCCAGAGAACCTGGGAGGGCAAAACCTTGAACAAGTTTCCTTACTCCACACACACATGCCTAGCACAGCCTAGTTTACCTAGCACTGATCCTGGTCGGTAGTCAATTTGCCAATCACTTTCAGCCAATTTGTGCACAGCAATGGCCCACAAACCGGGGAGGAGTGAGTGACCAGTTTTGTCTGGAGGATTGTTGGCCAGGAGAGGAACTCCCTTCTCTATCAATAATAATCTTTGCATTTGATATAGCGCTTTTTACATCTTATCACCGTCTCAAAGCGCTTCACAGAATATAATGTAAAGTGAATTGACTGTATATTTATGGGCAAAACATGGCAGCCAATTGCGCACAGCAGCGTCCCCACAAACAGCTGTGGATTGAAATGACAAATTTTTATGATTGTGTTTTTTTTTGAGGGATTATTATCATGAGTGTGGAGTAATGAAACTTGCCCAAGGTTTAGCCCTGATCTGCCTGGATTTGAACATGGGTCTCATCTCTTGTAAGGCGAGTGCTCTAACCACTGAGCTACAGGAGCTCCTCTTTTCTAATAGTGCCTATTTTCCGATAGGATATTTAAAATACATCAGAACAAGGAGACGGGTTTAATGTCTCATCTGAAGGGCAGCACCTCCAACAATGCAGTGATACTCTATCACAGCACTGTAACCTAGGCTGTGACATCAACATCTCAAGGATGGGGCTTGTACTCATAACTTCTAACTCATCTAAGCCAGGCTGACAGCAGAACCAGGAAAACAATCACAACTTAAGGCGATTAAACTGAAGGAGGCTCAATGACCCTCTGTAATAAACACCTATTATCATGGGCTTCAATCATATCAGCTGTGAAAGCTGTGCCTGAAAGTGACAGAATGTGAAATAACATTGTGTGTTAATTCCTCTGCCCTGGTTAGTGAGCACTTGAGGGAGCTGGGCACTGGGAACAGACCACCAGATAGATTTACAGCCCCCAGCGGCTGACGGGGGATATTTACACTGCGAAAACAATGATATTTATACAGTAATAACAGAGCTACTTCCACTCCATCCATCACAGGGTAGTAAACTATACTGTGCTGTCTAACCATTCTCTACCTCCCCAGCTAACACACACAGTAATAAATAATTATAATCGGTCTTGTGTTTCATATAGCGCCGTTCACATTGGGAGGATGTCTCGAAGAGCTGTAAGGATTAATTGTGGAGGGGATATACTGGAAAGTGTAGTAACTGTGTATAGGGTATTTATAGGTGAACACAGCACCCAATTGTGCAGAGGAATGTCACACAAAACAGCCATGGAGTGAGCCACTAAATTTATTTGGGGAATTGTTGGCCAGGACATCAGGAGAGAGAGAGACAGAAACTCTCTTCTCTTTTCAAATAGCGCTGAGGAATCTTTAACATCCACCTGAACATCCACCGGTACAGACTGGAGCCCCCAGCACTGTGTTGAAGGCCCAGCTTAGACTGTGTGATTCCAAGACCCCACGTGGGGGCTTGAACCCACAACCTTCTGACTCAGAGGCAAGAGCACTGAGCACAGGCTGGTGACTGAGCACTCACACTGCGCTGCTCTACACAGGACCAATGGCATCACTCGTGTCACTTTTTTAAAAAAAACAGTGAAATCGTCCCATTTTTTACAGTGACTGACTGCTCAGTGTAGAGGGTGTAGATTTGTTAGCAAGCACAGCAGACAATTTACGTCCATTAATCTCCTACAAACAGCCACGTATGATGAATGAATCTGGGGGATTGTTGGGCAGCGTCACCCACACTCAGTTGATATCTTACTTGTCTCTTGAGTCAGACAACTTAGGTTCTTCAAGACTCACATCAGGAGTTTGAGCTGACAGTAAAGGCTGACAGTCCAGTGCAGTGCTGGGGGAGAGCTGCATTGCTGGAGGTGTTGTCTTTCACAGGAGATGTTAAACCGAGGCTCCGTCTACCTTTTTAGGTGAGAATTAAACATCCCATGGTGGTATTGGAAAAGAGAAGGGACCTGGACAACAAGGTACATTTATAGTACCCTTAATAATAATAATCCTTGCATTTGATATAGCACTTTTGACATCTTCTAAACATCTAAAAACGCTTCACAGAATATACTGTAAAGTGAATTGACTGTATATTTGTGGGGGAAACGCGGCAGCCAATTGCGCACAGTAGCGTCCCACAAACAGTCGTGGATTGAAATGACCAATTTATTATCACTTATTTTTTGAGAGACTATTATTAGGCGTATTAGTTAATTAGTGATGGTTAATTAGCTAGTTGGAAACAAAGTTAAAGAAAATGATTTAAATCTAACGACAGTAGGGTTTCAACTGACTTTTAAATGTTAAAACTGCCCTTGACACGGAGTAGCAGCATGGAGCGCTTGAGAGAATCTGAATCCAGTTTCCTTGTTCCACACGCCTCTGTTTTCCCAGCAGTAAAACCTGCTTGTTTGTCAATTAGTGCATCTCTTTTCTGGGGTAATAATTCCTTCAAAAAAAATTCAAATAATAAATTGGTCACTTCAATCCATGACTGTTTGTGGGACACTGCCTTGCGCAATTGGCTGCCGTATTTTGCACACAAAATATACAGTTAGTTCACTTCAAAATACAGGTATATTTTGTGAAGTGCTTTGGGATGTCTCAAAGATGTGATAACCCCTACATCAAATACAAGGATCATTATTACACCATTATGTGTTGATGATGTGATAAACCGGTATATTAAATTATTAGCATAGCACAGTAGAGCTGCTCTGTGCGATCAATACCTCATTGGGAAGGTCTGTAGCCAGCAGTGTTTGGGACCCTCTGTGAAAAGTAAATTAAAATAATATTTCATGACCTCTGTGAACTGGGAAACACATCATCTGACCACCTGGCTCTTACACTGCGTCCGCAGAACAGAGGCTGACATCTAATACACAACCTCTCACTTCCCTAATGGACAGTTCAATACTTGTAAGTGTGAGAGCATCTGTCAAGCTGACTGCATACAATAGCCACCATTGTCCTCATTAGGTCCACATCAATAGAGGAGAAGAGGGGTGGGAGTTCCTGGACAGTAATGCAGTCCACTAATGTGCTGAGATATCTCCAATAAAACGTTCAACCTCGGTCCAGACGGCCTATTGTTGTGGATATTAAAGATCCTATGACACTATTGGAAAAGAGAAGGAAATTTGTCTCTCTCTCTCTCCCCCCAGTGTCCTGGTCAACAATCCCCCAAATGAAATTTGTGCTTTACTTTATAGACCCTTATCCGACCTTTCTGTATGCAAAAGAGTTAACTATAGTACTGATCCTAACATTAGAACCTCTGCTCGTGCTGTGCTGGAGTTACAAGGGGCGTAGAGTCCCAGGTGCAGAGACATCTGAAGGTCCAGACAAGGATCTGATATTCAGTCAGAGTTAGTGTGTAGAGGTATTAGTGACCTTGGGACCTTGCTAATCATGATAACCAGCAATTCTTCACAAAACGTAGTATTAGACCAGGGGTCACCAACCAGTTGATAAGCTCTCACAGATACCATCGGATGTGAAGGGCACTATATAAATGCCAGTTGTTGTTGATGAAAATGAGACTGCATGGTTAGTAAAGACCTGAGGAAAGAATAATAATTCCCAGCGTTTAAGCGTTAAAGTTCATATTTGTATTGAGATGTATGAAGTGCCCCTCAGATAAACATTGCAATCAGATTGTGCTATCTGATTGTTCTATCGTTCCTTTCTGTCTGATCATGTACAAGAGCGCCACCTAGTGGTGGTCAGATGGTTGGAGCCCCCAGTGTTACCCTGAGAGGGGAACTGAATCTCTGAGTGACCAGTTCAAGGGGAAAGCTTCAATCAATCTGTTGTTGCAGAGCACATAACAGTCTCTAACTGGGTTATAATAATAGTAATTATCCTTGCATTTGATAGAGCGCGTTTCACTTCTAACATGAACAAGACCGAGCCCCTCCTGATTGGCTCGTGCCAGCGCCTTCACACATCAAGCACTGGCAGCATCAACCTCCATGGTTTCATACTCCACCTCATCAAGCAAGTCAGGAGGTGTCTTGTTCGATCCTCAACTGTCTCTCCTCCCCCACATCCAACCATGACCCGCTCTGCCTTCCTTCACCTCTGCAATATTGCCCAACTCCGCCACTACCTCACCCCTCAGGCCACTGAAACCCCCATTCATGCCTTAATTACAACCAGACTCGACTCACCCAACAATCTGCTTGTTGGTCTTCCCAATTCCTCCATCCACAGGCTGCAGATAATCCCAAACTCTACAGGCCGTGTTCTCTACCGCTCCAAGCTCCGTGACCCCATCTCCCACATTCTCACCCGACTCCATTGGCTCCCAACACAGAGGATTCAATTCAAGATCCTGGTCCTCACATTCAAAGCCCTTTGTGGCCTCACCCCACCCTACCTCTGTGACCTCCTACCCCCCCACCCACCCACAACCTGCCCACCCCCTCCACTCAGCGGGAGAGCCTTTAGCCCCTATCCTCTGGAACTCTATCCCGAGGTCCCTCCACCTCATCTCCTCCATGTCCTGCATCAAGACCCTCTTTGATGATCCCATTGGTTACCCCAAATCCCCTCCTCTCCCTCCACACTCCTCAATCTCAACCCCAGCTTGGGTCTGAAACGTTGACTCCATTGACTCCCCATCACCCAGAGGATTCAATTCAAGATCCTGTTCTGCAGGATTCAATTCTTGTGGAGTAGAAAATTTACCTGAGGTTTCACCCTGGCTGGGAATCCAACCTAGTTCTCTCGCTTGCAAGATGTGTGCTCTAACCACTAAGCTACACTGAGTGTGGCTCTAACCACTGAGCTACAGGACTCCATGCAGCTAATTATTTAATAATGGGGTATCAAGGTTGGCAGTAATATCAAGTTTTGTTATTGAGACTAATATACAAGCCTAATTTAGCTTAACCAGTGTATCGCGCATGCTCTGCAACAGACATAAGAATGTAAGAGTTTGCTAGACAACAACAACAAAATCACATTTGTATAGTGCCTTTCATTTCAGGAGGATGTTCCTCCAACATCCCTCCTAGACGAAAGAAGACCAAGGATTATCCAGTTCACCGTCATCCATTCTGATAGTTGCTTAACATGTCATGTCCCGAACTGTATACAGTATCCCCAGATAGTAGTTCCTCACATAAATCGATCTAGTTTGTTCTTGAAAGAATCAACACTTTCTGCTTCTACCATCCCTAAGGGAGCCTGTTCTGTATGTTTACTACTCGCTCATTGAAGCAGTGTTTTATCACATTTGTACTGAATTTACCCCCTCTTCAATCGCAGGCCTCAGTGTCCTCTTGTTCTAATGTTCAGTCCAAGATAATACAGCCTCATAAAACAGACCATCTCTCCTTCATAATCCTCAACACTCATACAGCACAAACCCAGCCTTACATTGCTGTTCAAAAGGCTTTAAAGGCTTAGAAATTGCTTCATTGGCCTCGGAACCAATGACGCAGGCAGTGGATCAAGCGGGAGCTTAGCATAAATGATCAATCCCTAAATACACTGCAGATTGTGTGGAAATATTATGCTCAAATCAGTTTTATGTGGGACTCAAAGTTAGTATAAACTGCAGCGAAAAAAATAGTTTTCTAATCTCTGTCCCAAATATAGCTCGATGCGTATTTATTTAAATAAGATGTTTTTAATAAAATCCCCAATAAATTAGATACAGGTGGACAGAATAACATGCCTGTTGTAGATATAGTCCAGACTTGTGGTGGGGGATGGTATTGGGGTAGGGGTGGGGGATGGGGATGGGGATGGGGTTGGGGGTTGGTGTTGGGTTTGGGGTGGCGGAGGAGAGAGGGGAAAGCACTGCTGCCATCCTTCAGATCAGATTTTAAACTGGTCCCATAAAATACCTGCTCAGGCACACATTAAAGATCACACTATTGGAAAAGAGAAGGAAGTTTCTCTCTCTTTCTCTACCAGTTTCTCTCTCTCCCTCCCGGTGTTCCCATCAATACAACCTTGAGATAAATACACTTTTCAGCAATTTCCTGTGAAGGTGTTTGAGGTGTATAACAGGCGCAATAATTAATTATCATCACCTGACTCACCTTCCATCTCGTGTACACGGGTTTCTATCTCTATCTAACTAATAAATAATAACCACCAACCGATCAGACACAGCAATGTCCCACAATCAGGCCTGGATTGAGGGACCAAATTATTCGTTCATTTTTTGGAGGGATTATTACCCCCGGAAAAGTGATCCACTGACTGGTTAGTCCTAATTATTGCTAGTTGTGTGGAGTAAGGAGACTTGCCTTAGGTGTCACTCTCAGATGGCAAGTTCAAACCTAGACTCATGCTCTACTCATGGTCCTCAGTGTGGGCTGGACCAGGCACTGTGAGTTTGTAATGTGGTGAGATTTGGTCAGCATAGACATCCCAACCAGCGCTGGATTGGTTTTCACTGTGTTTGAATAGGCTCTCACAAGGGAATCCTCTTTCCCTGAGTGTCCAACAATCTATCGCTCAGTTTCCCCCTATGACTTTCTCTCTCTCTTTGTCTGAGTCTCTAACATTTTACCTTTTTCTATCCTTGACTTTATCTCCTTCTCCAAGTCTCCCCATAACCTTCTGATTTAAAGTCAAGAGCCAGCCTGACGCATTCGCAGGACCTTGTAGGGCAGACTGGTCACTGAAGGCAGGGAATTAGCCTACTCGGCCCTTTAAACCCAGCAAGCCAAAGCCCTAACAGGTGGGGTGATCCTAACTGGACAAAGCTGTGAAAATACACACAATTACTCACACCAGTGGTCAAAGTGAATTCCAGTTGATCACATACAGGAGCTTTAATGGGGGCACTAGTTACTTGCAGCTAAATTGCATCCTAAGAAACTGTTGTGTGTCACACTGGCGTGACACTCTGTGGCGATAGCCTTGTCTGGGCTCTGTGACGGGGCAGCACTGGTTTGGACAGCAGCAACCATAACTAGGAACATAACATCTGTAAATGGAGCTGCAGTTCAGAGAGAACAACTGAGACATTTGAGAGTAGACATTAGCGTAAAAACCCAATCTCTCCTACCGAACCAAAAGTGCCAGGTTCCAATTATTTTATTGATGAGTTTAATGTAATAACAGTAAAAGCCTTTCAGTTCAACAAGGACTTCAGCGTGTCGAGAGCATTATTGGTGATGCAGCTGATGAGCATGTCCTGGGTCAGGTCTCTGCTAATGGCTGTTTAGCTGGGTAATAGTGAAAGCTCATGTATCTTGTGTGACTCCAATCTAACTGCTGGCTGCCAGACAGAATTACACAATTACCAGGAATAAACACTTAACAGGACTAAACATGCTTATAGTGGGTTGAAAAGGTTGGGGCAGGGTAATCAGTCACTGCCAAGATGATGATTTTTGTCTAATTTATGTCACTTAAATGAGACTTTAAACTCCAGGCACCCATTTAATCCTCATTACACGATAGAGCTGTGCCTTGGGTAACAAGGACATTGTGAGAAAATTCAAATCTCACAGGACAGCGAGCAATAAGTTAATGTGATTGGTTTGTGGGGATCTGTATATAACCCAATTAAAAGGAAAATCTATTGTGTTCACAACTGGGGCCATCATTCTACAAATGTGTTTCCTCTCCCCCTATTGCAGGGCTTTCAAATTCCTTCTGTGTAATATCTCCTAATAGCGGAATGGGATTAGAGTAGAGAGCTCCAGTGGGGAGCGAGCACCAGCACAGATATGATGAGTGATGTTCAGTATTAATAAATCTTTGTTTACTTTAAGAACATGTAGACCATGCATAGGACAACAATCAGTGGAACTCGCTCCCTCAGTCCCTCTGCCTTCCCCCCACCCTCCCCATTTTCAAATCCTGCCTACAGATCTTCCTTTTCGCTTGTGCTTCAATTTACCTCCCGACTCCCTCTCCCACTGGCTCAGGGTCAGACTTCACCACTGTCAAGTCCCCTGGGACCTCAGGGGGCGCTATATAAATACAAGTTATTGTTGTTCTTGTTAAAATATTTACTTATCATTAGCCACAAGACCACATACTGCATTTGAAACCTCAACTAAGAAACCCGATGATGTTTTTTCAGCAGGAGAGGGGAATAATCCAGCCATTAATGCACCTGATAAACCAGACAGGGTTGCAAATGTTGGTGATCTGTAAATTAGCTGTGATTGATTGAGAAAACAACATCCCCTCCTTCCCAGGAGTCCTGTAGCTCAGTGGTTATAGCACTCGCCTTACAAGCGAGAGACCTGGGTTGAATTCCAGGTGGTGTGAAACCTTGGGGAAGTTTCCTTACTCCATATGCCTAATAATAATCTATATTAAAAAAATAATTAATTAGTCATTTCAATCAACGATTGTTTGTGGGGGACACTGCTGTGTGTAATTGGCTGCCGCGTTTCTCCCACAAAGATAGTCAAATCTCTCCACAGTATATTCTGTGAAGCTTTGAGACGTCTAGAAGACGTGAAAAGCATTACATCAAATTCAAGGATTATTATTATTCATTGTGCTCCAACCATTCTCCTCTCTGTGTTACTCCCACTGTTAGCCATGTACAGCTGCTGTTAACCAGGTGAGATTTAATAATTAATTGCTGTATAGTATTACCGTTGACAGGTTACAGACATATGGTCCTGTGACCTCCCATTCTGGGGGAATGGGTGGGATACCACCATCTCGAGTCCCTCCCTACCCATCCACAATCCCCCACTACTCAGTCCCGCTGACACTATTTACTTTGCGCACAGCAATGTCCCCACAAACATCTGATTTTATCTGGGGAATTGTTGGCCAGGACACCATCTTTTGAATAGTGCCGTGTGATCTTTGATGTCTACCTGAACAGACAGACGTGACTCGGTTTTAACATCTCATCCAAACAACAGCACAGCCAACAATACAACATCCCCCCATCACTGTATTGGTGTGTCAGCTTAGACTGTGTGATTACAAGTCCCGACCTGGAGGGGCCTTGAACCCACAAACTAGCTGACTCAGAGGCGAGAGCAGTACCACTGAGCCAGGATTACACCAAGTCATCAATATTCCCAAAGGATGACCTGATCTGAACCATGATGGCATCTGAAACCTCCTCAAGAATTACAGCTTAAGTACTCAGTCCCTTTCATGTCTTCAATAAATGAAAAACAGTTCATGTACAGAGGAGATTTAGCAGGAAATGCTCTCAGTACAACATTGCCGTCATTTCTTTTGGAAATAAAGGAAAAATAAACACTTGATTAATAAGAGGATTGAAAGTGCACGAGGGAAAGTAGAGACGGAAGCGAATGTGAGATTAATGAAAATCTGGGGTAGAAGATGATTGGCAACGGAATATAAGAATGGAGGCAGCCCTCTGGGATGATTTCTAGTTCAGTTCCTGAGCTGTGCGGATCCATAGTACAGTACTCCAGCACAGCCCAGCCTGGACCATCATATTTTACTTTAGATCAAGATATCTGAAGTGGCTCAGTGGTTATAGCACTCGCCCTACAGGCGAGAGACCTGGGTACAATTCCTAGGAAGAATGAAATGTTAAGCAAATTTCCTTACTCCACATGCCTCTGTTTACCTAGCAGTAAATAGGAACCTGGTTGTAAAGTGATTTCTTCCAGCGGTAATAATCCCCCAAATTATAATTTGGTTACTTAATCCATGACTGGATTTGAATTCAAGATCCTCATCCTCACCTTCAAGGCCATTCACAGCTATGCCCCAACCTACCTCTCCAAACGGCTATCCCCCTACGAACCTCCCCGTCCCCTCTGTGCCGTCCCGCCCTATCATTGGCGGACGGGCTTTCAGCCTCTGTGCCCCCACACTCTGGAACTCCATTCCACAGTCCCTTCGCCTCACTCCCTTCCTTTTCCTCCTTCAAGGCCGGCCTCAAGACCCTCCTCTTCGAATGTGCCTTCTGCTGCACTCCCAACTCTCTCCCTCCCCTCCTAACTCTCTCCCGCATTTCCCTCCCTGCCCTGTTTCTTTCCCTTGCTTGGATCCAGTCCTAACTGTTCAGTGCCTTGTGACATCCTCCCGACGAGAACGGCGCTCTGTACATGTAATTTTGTTGTTATTGTTGTTGACTGCACGTGCGACATTGCTCCTGTGAGCCCCAGAGCAGAGGGTGTGGGCTGGTATAAGAGAGCAGAGCAAATACTGCACAAGGCACGTGATGGCTGTGGAGAGATCTGGGCACGAGGCTAGCGAGCTAATACTCCATCTTCTCAACCTCAGCAAGCAAATCCCTGCAAATAACTCAAATGGTTAAATACGCAGTTTAGTCATTGAAACTCCCAGCTCAGTCGGTGACTGTTTTTCACAGGTGACATTTCCAGTGCAGTTTCCCTGAATGTGAATATAAATAGCTGAGAGCCGCTGAGGTTTAATCCCGGATGAAAGGCAGTGAATTTACACACACTGAGCCACTGGAGCAGTTAGTAACTTCACTGGTGGATAAAATAGCGAGATCAGAGGCCTGGATCATTTTGATGTAATAGGTTTGGATTAGTGAGAGCAGCCACTAATGGATCGTACTAGTATATCATGAGGAAAAGATTTGTAAGCCACTTGTGTCTCAGTGAGATTCCTGGACAGAGACCAGAATAATTTCCTCTTTAATATACCACATATAAGACATTCTCATCTCAGTTTGTGGTGTGTTTTGGTTTCCAACACTAACTGTGGTGAGGGAGTGCAGGCCTGCAGAATCAAGGACAAAACATTTAAGATGTGATAATAATAATAGTCCGTGCATTTGATATACAGTAATGTAGGGCCCGTCGATATGGGAAATTTCCGATATGGATATATCGGTTGGCTCATATCGATACATACCGATATATCGATATTTTCGGATTTTTTCTACTGCTCATCCGCGCGCATTCGGAGGTGCGCGCGCATTCGGGGACGATCTCCTCAGGAGGTAAATATCTCTCTCTCTCTGTGTCTCTCACACTCACTCTCTCCATCTCTCTCCCTCTCTCTGTGTCTCTCTGTCTGGTCTCTCCCTCCCTCTCCCACCCACCCGTCTCCCCCTCCCTCTCTCCCCCCCCGTCTCTCCCTCCCTCTCCCTCCCCGTCTCTCCTTCCCTCACCCCTTGTATACCTGTATATTGTATTCGACAACCAGGAATACAATATGGCGGCATGCACCTCGGTCTGTGCATTGTGTATAGAGATGAGCATTCTGTGTCTTACAGTTCAGTGCGTGCGCATTCCACGCTCTAGGCCCAGGAGGTTGCAATGCCGGCGACAAGGTACCGATATTTTTTATATCGCATTTTTCGATATATTGATATATTTTAAATTCCGATATCGGCGTATCGATATGAAAATTATATCGGATATAACCGATATATCGATATATCGACAGGCCCTACTGTAATGCCACCTCTGACAATGCAGCGCTCCAACCAGCAACACTCTGAGCATCAACAGCAACAACAATTACACTTGTATAGCGCCTTTCACGTTGGTAGGATGTCCCAAGGCCCTGGACAGTCAATGTTTTGGACCCGAGCTGGGGGTTGGGATTGGGGAGGGTGGAGGGCGGGAGGTGATCGAAGGCGCGGTCAAAGAGGAAGGTCTGGAGATGGATCTTGAAAGAAGCAAAAAATGGGGCAAGGTGAAGAGGCTGCGAGATGGACTTTCAGAGGTTGGGGTAGAGTGGCTGAAGACATGCCCACCAATGGTGAAGGGGGCAAGGTGGGGGTATGAAGCAGGCCAGTGTCCCCTGAGTGGAGGGAGTGGGAAGATTGGCAGAGTGTCAGGAGGTCACAGAGATATGGAGGGGGTAATGAAGCCATGCAAGGCTTTAGGATTCCCTAACCCAAGATCTTGAACTATATCCTCTATATGATAGGAAGGCAGTGGAGTCAGACGAGGATGAAGGTGATAGGGCCAGGGAACTTGGTGCGGGAGAGGACACGGGCTGCAGTATTCTGGATGATCTGCAATCTATGGAGGGAGGAATTGGGGAGGCTGACAAGCAGGGAGTTTGCATAGTCAAGCCAGGATATTATTTCATCAACCTGGACTGTGAGCTCAAAGTCCTAAACCTTATGACTCGGAGGCGAGAGTTCGGAGTCTGATACTAACTCAGAGGAGGAAATCACAAGTAAGACCTGACACTGGCAAGTGTTAAATCAGGGTGGGTGAGAGGTGGTTAATAAATGTGAGTGTGCTCGCACAGGAGAAATGAAAGATGTGAATTACTGAATAATATGGATAGTGCAGACTCAAACAAGTCCTTTGCCTTCCTTTGACAGATCAACAGCTTTGCGGGGGCAGCTTCAAGCGAGGTTGGCCGTCACACCAGATTGTCTGTGATGCTGACTGGGGGCACAGATGGTAGGGGAGGCGTTACCATGGGAGAAACACAGTGACTTTTCAATGGATGACCTAAAGCCAGTGCAGGGGAAAGTGGTTAACCCTTTCTTTGACAGATTTCAGAAAGCCATGAAGGGCATGACAACAACAACAAATTTGTACAGCGCCTTTCCTGTTAGGTGGATGTCCCAAAGGGTTAGACATTCAGGGATCTGCACTCAAGCTGGTGGCTGGGTCCTTGGACAAGATATCCTTAATCCACACGCCTAAGAATAATGGAGGGCGGGGAGGGCTGGAGGGAGGGTTGGGCTGGAGGGAGGGTTGGGCTGGAGGGCGGGGTGGGCTGGAGGGCGGGGAGGGCTGGAGGGCTGGAGGGACGGTTTCATGCCTGGCAGCGGAATGTCAGATTCGAGCTGGCCCTCTGTCATGGTCTCTAGTTCAGTCCCCAAGGCAGGTGTGTCTTGGACATCACATCCAACCTGGCTCATCAGCAGACCTGGAAGTACAGACCTGTCGCCGTGCACAGGGAATGAACCCACTCAGCTCCTGTTAACCCTACAAACCAAAGTCCAAACGGGTATGTAACAGCGGAAAGGTTTGCCATATCAATAGGAAGCTATGTGGTTTAGCTGGGTAGACTCCAGCAGTTACTCCCAACACATACTCTGGGATCCCTAAGCCTTGGCTCTTGCCAACCTGCACCTAATACATTCTTGAATTGGGTGAACAGGATGTGTCCCTTCAAGGAGAGAGAGAGAGAGAAAGAGAGAGCGCATTCCATTCCCACAATCTATCTCTGCGATTCCCATGTATATATCTCAGTTTGGTTTGGAGACTGAAGCCTGTTGATGGATGTCCCTTTGTGTCAGATCCAGCTGAATAAAATAAACAAGACACAGTAGATAAGGAAAAGTAATCATACCTTCATATAGTACAGTTATTTTTCTGTCTTTCTTTCAATTTAGACTGTATGAATTCATATGTGACCTGGGGATTCAAATCACAATGTTTGGACTTAGAGATGAGAATGTTGCCAACCGAGCCAGACTGGCACGCAATGGATGGAGGCAACAAGATGTAGCAACATTGGCATGTAAGGCAGAGGCTACAGATTTCAGGAGAGTTCATCACAAATTACACAATCTACTTGCAAGAGAGAAACAGCAGCAACAGGATCTATTAAAAGCAGGTGCCCGAGAGGAGAAACCTCCCTGTAAAATCATTCAATTTCACACACGTGCTGTCCCTGCCAAGAGTGATAATGTTCCCAAATTCTCTTTGGACAAGTCGGCAGGAGAACAGGTCAGTGTCTGCCTCACCTCCTACCACATGTCTGCTTTCTCCTTTCAGCTGGCTTCTTTGGCAGACATCAGTCATCATTGAAGAATATTTGAATATATGAACTATCAGTCCTCAGTCCTGTGATGTGCTGCTCTACATTGCACTGGGCTCTGATAGACATGATGGTTTATTGCGTTGAATTGGCTGCAGTATTCTCCTACAAAATACACAGTCACTACACATTACAAAACTCCTGAAGTGCAATTGAATTATTATTATTATGTTCCTTTTTTCCAATTTTCTTTATTTCTTTGATTCTCTCTCTCTCTCTCTCTCTCTCTCTCATGTTTCCACTTTTTTTTTATCTCTGGTACTTTAGATCATTCCTTTCCCAGGAGGATACCAGGGAAATTGTCTGAATATCTTAATGTAGGAAATTGTAGTAACTCAAGCCCCCCTAGCCAATTCTATCTATTGCCACTAAAATATTAATGCTCCTGCATGTGATATAGCCCTTTAAATGTTGGGAAGCTTCTCAAAACATCACAGATAACTGCTGTCAAGTGTAGTGACTGTCTATCTGTAGGGGGTGGAGGGCATGGTCCAATGGAATAGAATCGTAGAAGTTCACTGCAAAGAAGGAGGCTATTTATAGCCATTCAAGTCTCGCAAACAAGAGGAACTGGATTCGATTGCTGGCCAGGGCGAAACATTGGGCAAGTTTTGTAACCCCACCCACACACACCCCTGTTTACCCAGCAGTAAGTAGGAATCCAGTTGTTAATCGATTGGCGGATCGCTTTGTGGGAGTAATCATTCTATCAAAGATACATAAATTGGTCAATCAATCCACCTCTATTTGTGGGACACTGCTGTGCGCAATTCGCTGCAGTGTTTCAAACACAAAATATGCACTTTAATCCAACTGTATATACTGTAAAGTGTAATTACTACACTCTACAGTATATTCTGCGAAGCACTTTGAAACGTCTCGAAGACTCATTAAGGCACTATATAAATACAAGCACTATTATAATTATTAACATAGCAGCTAACTGCACACAGCAATGTCCCACAAGCATTCACGGATTCAAATGGTGTCAAAGGAACTTTACATTCCACCCGAATAGGTCAGGTGGGGTCTGTTCTGAAGGACACCTCCTCCGACAGTACACTGGAGTCAGCCCACACTGAGAGCTCATTCACACAATTTTCAACGCGCCATCAGTTGAGCCAATCTGACTACCTCGCCCACATCACAGCATCAAGCTGCTTCTTAAATGAGTCAGTGTCCCAGCTTCAACACCCTTCCTGGCAACCTGTTCCAGTTGTTAATTAGCCTCTGTGTTAATTACCCTCTTCCTGGTGTCTGCCCTACACTTGCCCTTCAAATCCTGCATCGTGCCTTGGCGTATCTGAAAATATTTTTCTGGGTTTACTCTCTTTACTCTCCGGCCTCCTCCGTGTCCCCCGAGTCCTCCGCTCCACCATCGGAGGCCGTGCCTTCAGCCACTACGCCCTGAGGCTCTGGAACTGCCTTCCTCACTCCCTTCACCTCTCCCCCTCTCTGCCCAGTTTCAGGTCCCAGTTAAAGACCTTTCTCTTCGACCGCGCCTTTGGTCACCTTTCTACCCCTGCCCCTGGCTCATGCCAGGGATCCATTGTTGTGAAGCGCTCGAGACGGCGTCCGGTGTGGAGGGTGGTATATAAATCGTTGTTGTTGTTGGTTATTTCGTCAGGAACTTTTACATGACCGCAGGGGTCTCCTCTTTGATGACATGCTATGAAAGTTGTAATGTTCCTCTACAGA
Source organism: Hydrolagus colliei (assembly GCA_035084275.1). Taxonomy (NCBI): domain Eukaryota; kingdom Metazoa; phylum Chordata; class Chondrichthyes; order Chimaeriformes; family Chimaeridae; genus Hydrolagus; species Hydrolagus colliei. The sequence goes on along the minus strand of CM068754.1, from coordinate 1,521,952 downwards.
TCTGAATCGCTATATCACGTGCAAGGATTATTACGGTATGATTATTATTATTAGCCCTTAGTTGGCATTTGGGCCACTGGGAGTTCTGGGCTGGCTTCACCATAGGACACAGTGTTGGCTGGGGCTGTAGCTGCCTTGTTTTGGTAAAGTAACTTAAACTCGTTGTACAAATCATAGAATTCAAGCCAAGATTGTCAGACTCATCAGAAGCTGCAGCACAAACTTTAGGTGGCAGCTCAGTCCAAAGGGCACCACTGATAAGAAGAACATTTGCAGTCCAGTGTATCAGCAATTGCAGGTCTACTTGCAGATAGAGACACATGTTTGAGATCAAGTCCCAGAGCACAAGGCTTCACCAGTGCATCGCCCCCATGCTGCAGAGCTCCTGTAGCTCAGTGGTTAGAGCACTCGCCTGACAAGCGTGCTCGAATCCAGGCTGATCAGCGCGAAACCTTGAGCAAGTTTCCTTACTCCACACGCCTAATAATAATCCCTCTAAAAATAAACACAATAATAAAATTGATCATTTCAATCCATGACTGTTTGTGGGGACGCTGCTGTGCGCAATTGGCTGCCGCATTATTCCCACAAATATACAGTCAATTCACTTTACAGTATAGTCTGTGAAGCGCTTTGAGACTTTGGTAAGATGTGAAAAGCGCTATGTCAAAATGCAAGGATGATTATTATTGTTGTTATTATTATTGTTATTGTTATTATTATTATTATTATTTTATCCTCTCCAGGCTCCACCCATTAACTCTCCATTCCCCACTGTACTAACTTTCACATCCTCGCTCTTCAAATGGCTCCATGGCCTAGCCCTATAACTATTCCTCTGATTTTTTCCCTGTCTCCTCTCTCACCTCTAACAACATAAACCTGTGTCATGGCTCTCTGTCCCTTTTCCTACTTCTAGTGGATGAGCTTTCACCCACTCTTCACCCTCATCTGGCTCTCCCTAAATCCCTCCACCTCACCCCTTCCCTCTAGGATTTCTAATCCCATCTGAAAAATACCTCTTTCCTTTCACAAGCTGTAGATTATTCAGAACTCTGCAGCTCGTGTACTCTTCCTCACTAGGCTCTGCGACCACATCACTCCCATCCTCGCCCGTCTCCACTGGCTCCCCATCCCCCAGAGGATTGGTTTCAAGATCCTCATCCTCACCTTCAAGGCCATTCACGGCCTTGCCCCCGCCTATCTCTCTGACCTGCTGACTCCCTATCAGCCCAACCATCCCCTCCGTTCAGCAGACTCAGGCCTGCTCCACGTCCACCGCCCTAACCCCCCAACCATCAGTGGCCGGGCTTTCAGCCTCTCTGTTCCCACATTGTGGAACTCCATCCCGCAATCCCTTCACCGCACTTCCTCTCTTTCCTCCTTCAAGTTCGGTCTCAAGACCTTCCTCTTCGACCGTGCCTTCTGCTCCCTTCCCAAGTCTTCCCCCTCTCCTACTCTCCTTCCGCCTACCCGACCCTTCCCCCACTTCTCGGGTCCCGACCTGATTGTTCAGCGCGTTGGGACGTCCTCCCGACGTGAAAGGCGCTCTATACGTGTCATTTTGTTGTTATTGTTGTTGTTGTCCCCAGCCACCTTCCATCTCCCCCTCCCCCTCCGCATGCTTTACCCAGCTCAGGTTCTCATTACGTTGCAGTAAAGAGCTTTGGAACAGTCTCTTATATTAAAGGTAAAGTTTGTGCAAACTTATTTGGAAAGTTACCTGTGCTGTCACTAACCTGGGAGTGTGGGTAGACAGTAATAATATTAAATCCAGTATTTAATGTAGCGCTTTTCACGGCTTCTAGGCATCTCAAAGCGCTTCACAGAATATACTGTCAAGTTAATTGACTGTACAACAACAACTTTGATTTATATAGCGCCCTCCACGCTGGACGACGTCTCTGAGCGCTTCACAACACCGGATCCTGGGACTGAGCCAGGGGCAGGGGGAGAAAGGTGACCAAAGGCGCAGTTGAAGAGAAAGGTCTTCAGCTATGACCTGAAACTGGGAAAATAGGGGGAGAGGTGAAGGTAGTGAGGGAAAGAGTTCCAGAGCCTCGGGGAGTAGTGCCTGAAGGCATAGCTGCCAATGGTGGAGCGGAGGATTTGGGGGGGACAAGAATGAGGCTAGACCCGGTGGAGTGAAGACAATGGGTGCTGGTTTGAGAAGAGAGGTCAGAGAGGTAGGAGGGGTGCAGAAGAGTGGAGGGATTTGAAAACAAGGGTGAGGATCTTGAAATCAATCCTCTCTTGGTAAGGGAGCCAGTGAAGTCTGGCAAGGACTGGGGTAATGGGGGAGTATATTTGTGGGTGAAACGTAGCAGCCAATTGTGCACAGCAGTGTGCTACAAACAGACATAGATTGAAGTGACCAATTTTAATTAATTTTTTTGGTGAGAGATTATTTTCAGGCGTGTGGAGTAAGGAAACTTGCCCAAGGTATTGCCCTGCCGGGAATTGAACCCAAGTGTCTCACTTGCAAGGTGAGTGCTCTAACCACCCTGACACCGTGGATGGACAGTGTAGAGGGAGCTTTATTGTGTCTCTAATCTACTGTCACTGACCTTGGGAGTGTTTGCCTACATAGTCTCTGCTCCACACAACAATTACTTACCAAATGTTTGGAAATGATTCTGCAAAGTAGGAGCTTAAATGCAATGGAAGAATTAATTGGTGTTCATTTTTCACAGGTGACATTTAAAGGACAATGCAGTTTCCCTGAATGTGAATATAAATAGCTGAGAGAGCCACAGAGGTTTAATCCCGGATGAAAGTGAGCTCACACACAGAGTCACTGTGTGTGTGAGTGGTTAGTAACTTCACTGGGGGAATGTAACAGAGTGTTCAGATGCCTGGATCATTTTGATGTAATGAGTGTGGATTAGTGAGATCAGTCACAAAAGGATAGCAATGGTACATAAGTTTAATAATCCTCTAATGCTCTTCAAAAAGAGAAGGGTCCTTGTGTTCTGGCCGACAATCCCCCAGATATATGTTCCATGTGTATATGACCTAGATTCGCAGACAATCAGGTAGTTACATGGAACCTCTGATGCTCTCTGCCTCAATCTCTCCGCCTCGTCCCCGTCCTCAGATTGTACTGAAGACTTTCTTTCGTTTACTGAGGGTCACTTCAATTCTCCCCCTGACTAACCTCAAACTACTCCCTTGTTAAATTCTCTGAATTGCTACACCATGTGAAGGGAGCTACAAAATAAATACAAGTTGTTGTTGTTGCAGTTTGCAGATTTGCCATTCTTCCCTGGATGTTAAGGGACTTTACCCTGGAAAACCATGGAAATGTGCTCTCTTACCCTCCCTGGGGAATCCTGCTTACCCAATTCCAAAAAGTAATTAAGGGTGAAATGTTGAAGAAGTAATAATCCCTCAAAAAAGATAATAATTTTGTCACTCAATACTCAACTGTCTCTGGGACACTGCTGTGCACAATTGGTTGCCACGTTTCACCCACAAAATATACAGTCAATTCACTTTACTGTATATTCTGTGAAACACTTTGAGACATGATAATAATAATCTTTGCATTTTGATACAGCGCTTTTCACGTCTTCTAGATGTCTCAAAGAGCTATATCTAATACAAGGATTATTATTAAGTATTACATGCAGATTAGCAGAAGTCAAGGCTTGGCTAACCCACAGTGTGTGTTGGGGTAACAGCTCGAGTCTAACCAGGTAAAACTGCATAGCTTACTATTGATATCGCTGTCTGCCAAGCTTTCCTGCTGCTTATCCAGCTAGGACCACCCTACCCGCTAGCTGTAGTGGGAGGACTCCTGCCTCAGTGGCTGGGCTGCCCTTCCAGGTCCTGCTGATGAGCCAGGCTGGGGCAGTGCTGTCACCAGCAGTGAGAGCCCTGGACATACTGCAGACCTGCCTGGCTCAGGAACCAGACTAGAGACCGTCACAGAGGAGCTGGCTGGATTCTGCCATTCTGTTGTCAGGCAAGTCACCTTGGAGCCACTTCAGCTACGAGCAGAACCCCCCTTCCCTGCACAACAACAGCAGAAAATTTATATTGATACAGCGTCTTTCATATTGGGAAGACGTCGTAATGCGCTGGACAGGCTAGACCTGTGCTAGGGGTGAGTGTGAGAGGGGGCTTTTTAGTGTGAAATGGGCATAAAAATTACAGTTTTAATAGTGAAATGTATTTAGTGAACAGAGGTGAAAAGTAAACGGTGCATCTTATCAATCAAACAGCACCTTGTAGGCCTGGCTGCTGGTAAGGGAGAGGAGCTATCGCAATGGATTTCAATCAGGGTTTTCTTCTGTTGTACAAAACCACAGGAGTGAAGAGCAAACATTTTAACTGAGCATTGTCTCTGCTCAAACCCAAACACAATCTGCATAAAACTGAGCAAGAGGTGAGATTCTGGGGTTCAGGTGGCTGAGTGGTGCTTTCCTTCCTGCAACTGCCTCCAGCCTTTAGCTGTGTATTAAAGGTTTTCAGCAGACATCAGTCTCAAACCAGCCCACTCTACCCTTTCTCCCACCCACTGTCTCTTTCTAGCCCAGTTTCTGCCTTTCTGTCACTCCCCCTCTCTTGGTCAACTCTCTCTTCCCCCACACCCTGTCTCCCCCTACTCTCCTTCCCCGTCTATCTCTAATCTGTCCCGTACTCTCTCTTCTAACCTTTCTCTCCCTCTCAATCTGTCTCTCCCCAACTTTCACCCTATCTCAGTCTCCGCCCACTCTTTATCCCCCCACTCTCTACCTCTCTTCCGTTCTCTATCTTCTGTCTCGATTCCAGTCAGGGTGAAACCTTGGGCAAGTTTCCTTACTCCACACACCTGGTAATAATCCTTGGTAAAAAAAAAATTAGTCATTTCAATCCACGACTGTTTGTTGGACGCTGCTGTGCGCAATTCGGTGCCGCGTTTCACCCACAAATATACTGTCAATTCACTTTACAGTATATTCTGTGAGGCGCTTTGAGACGTCTAGAAGACATGAAAAGCACTATATCAAATGCAAGGATCATTATATATTGACTAGTCGATGTGCCCAAATGTATAGGAGCTGTGTCAATGCTAAACACAAAGGAGCCGGATGCTCCAAACAGCTTGTGAAGGTTTAATGTATTCAATCTTACTCCCACTGCAGACAGAGCCAGTATCTTGTGAATCTCCTCCCCCACCACCCCCACAAACTCTCCAGTTCCCTCTGCCCCACTAGCTGTATAAAGCGCTTCACAACATCCTCCTGATGTTAAAGCTCAAACCACACCTGTTTGTGGGACGCTGCCTTGCGCAATTGGCAATGAATTGGCTTCACATAGTAAAAGGCCATGTTGATAATGACAACTTGCATTTATATAGTGCCCTCCACACAGAGAGGTGACTCGGAGCACTTGACAGTGGCTAGAGTCTGACTCCAAGTCGGTGAGAGGAGAGATGATATCTGAGAGACGGGGAGAAATTACCCTGACCATGGGAGACAGTGCGGCATCACAGAACGCAAAGAGGAGAGAATGAGTGGAGTTCTGTAGCTCAGTGGTTAGAGCAACAACAACAACAACAACAAATTACATTTATAGAGCGCCTTTCATGTCGGGAGGACGTCCCAAGGCGCTGCACAGGAGGCGTGTGACCCGAGCTGGGAGGGGAATGTTTGGGAAGGGGTGAAACACGAAGGGGAGGTAGAAGAGTTCGGGGTGGAACAAAAGGCACGGTCGAAGAGGAAAGTCTTCAAACCGGCCTTGAAAGAGGAAAGGGAAGAGACGAAACGGAGGGATTGAGGGATGGCATTCCATAGGGTGGGAGCGGAGAAACTGAAGGCCCGGCCTCCGATGGTGGGGCGGTTCGGGCGGGGGGCTTGGAGCAGGCCAAGTCCTGTTGAACGGAGGGTCCGGGTGGGCGTGTAGGGGGAGAGTAGATCGGTTAGGTAGGATGGGGCAAGGCCGTGTAAGGCCTTGTAGGTGAGGATGAGGATCTTGAACTCAATCCTCTGGAGGATGGGGAGCCAGGGGAGACGGGCGAGGGTGGGAGTTATGTGGTCGCGGAGGGGGTTGCGGGATAGTACACGGGCTGCAGAGTTTTGGATGGCCTGCAGCCTGTGAATGGAGGGACTGGGGAGGCCGACGAGGAGAGAAGTTTCCGTAGTCCAGCCGTGAGGTGATGTATGCATGCACGAGTGTTTCGGCAGCGCGGGGGGTGAGGTAGTTGCGGAGCCTGGCAATGTTGCGCAGGTGGAAATAAGCGGTGCCGGTCAAGGCGCGGATGTGAGGGAGGAAGGAAAGTTTTTGATGAACATGATGCCGAGGTTCCTGATTGGCTTTGTGAGGTGGAGAGTGCAGCCTTGGATGTTGAGGCTGGCAGCGCCCGATGTGCGGAGGCGCTGGCTTGAGCCAATCAGGAGGGCCTCGGTCTTACTCACGTTCAATTGCAAAAAGTTGTCCCTCGTCCACGACTCGATGTTGGACAGACATGCTGTCAGAACATCGATCGTCTGGGGGTTGAGGGATGAGGCAGAAAGGTACAACTGGGTGTCGTCCGCATACATGTGGAAATTTACCCCATGTTTGCGGATAACGTCGCCCAGAGGGAGCGTGTAAAGGGTGAAAAGGAAGGGACCGAGGACAGAGCCCTGAGGGATGCCATGAGAAACTGTGCGGGGGTTTGAAGAAAAACCATTGGAGGAAACAAAGTGTAAACGGTGGGTCAAATAAGAGTGGAACCAGTCAAGGATCATAATTATTATTAATTACATCTAATTTATAAAAACAATAATAATAATCCTTGCCTTTGATACAGGGAAGGTGCAGAGGAGTGGAGGGATTGAAACACTAACTTGAATTAGTATAGCATCCCAATGACATGATAAGGTGCAATATCAAAAAATAATATAAAATTATTATTGTTGGGGAAGCGAGAGTATTCGGGCAGCACAGCTTCCCAGAGCTTTCAGCCTGTCCTGAGCTGCTGCTCCGAGAGAAGATGATTGTTCAATGTTGGAGACCAACATTATCAGAGGTGCAGTCCTTTGATTAAACTAAGTTTCTATGAACCTGTTCAGGTGGATGTTAAAGATCGCTTGGCACTACTCGAAACAAGGAGAATTTCTCTCTCCCAGTGTCCTGGCCAACAATCCCCAGCACCTTTCACATCAGGAGGACATCCCAAGGCATTTAAAGGATGTACGGTGTGTGTTTTGTGGGAAATTGCTGCACTTAATTGGGATGCCATGTTTGCCTACAAGTACATAGCCACTACACTACACAGTGAGTAATTCCTGTACTTTGAGACATGCCAAATGCAAGGGTTACTATGATTAATAATAATATAATAATAATCCCTGCCTTTGATATAGCACTTTAAGACATCTAAACGTCGTTGAGATGTGTTAAAGCACTCCACAGAACACATTGTAAAGTGTAGTGACTGATGGTGAAATGCAGCAGCCAATTGCACACGACAACAACTTCGATTTACATAGCGTCCTCCACGCCGGATGGTGTCTCAGAGCGCTTTGCAGCAGTGTCTCGCACATAGCCTTGGATTGAGTGACCGCATTATTATTTATTTTGAAGGGATTATTATCCCTAGAAAAGCGATCCGACAATCATTATTATAATCCGTTCTGTAATAGAGTGTGATCGGTGTCAGATAGTCACTCAGTACCAGTCAAGAGTAGTGAGCTGAAACATTCAGGGGCTCGCTAAATAAACACTGATTGAATACTGAGACAACCCTAAATATTGCAAGCCTTGAGCAGTTCGCTGTGCGTCAGCAGAGAAGATTAAAAGCTTTAAACCTGTGAGTTCTCAAACCCAGCCAACAATCCGAATGGACTGCAACACTCTCCAGCTCTTACCATGGTGGTTTGAATGTCAAAGTACATGTATGTCTCCACGTGGGTAACGTTCCCCTGCTTAATGGATAACCAGCTTGGCACAAACTGGCCGCTGCGTTTGCCTACATAATAAACAGTCACTATTCTTCACAGTGAACCTGTGAAATGCTTTGAGATGTTACAACAACAACAACAAAATTACATTTCTGGAGCGCCTTTCATGTTGGGAGGACGTCCTGAGGCGCTGAGAGTTAAACGTTGAATGTTAGTTAAACACTAAGGATATCGTGAGGACAATCATCGGACATTAGAACCATGGAATCATGAAGGGGCCGGGAGCTCGGGGGAGATAAATCGAGATACAGTCAGCGACACTGAGCACTGGCTTGAGGAGAGACTGAGACTAACACAGGGTTGTGATTGGGCAGCCTTGAATAGCTCTGATTGCAGCGTTGGATCACCAGGAAACAAAGATGTCAGCCTGACAAGCTGAGGAGAATAATCTGTGAGGACAATGCCAGGCCACCTGATACCTCGCCCCACACACACACCTCGCCCTCCACATCACAGTCAACAGAGCCAGATGTCACTGCCCTTTGCAGTGTGAAAAGCACACAGAGACATGGAGATGCAGGCCCCATTGTGTTAGATTGATACCATTAAACACTGCTGGTGCCTGTATGTGGGAAAGTGTCAGATATATACCAAGGGCTTCCTTGGACCTTAAGGGAAGAGATCTTTACAGAGCGTCTCATGATAGATCCTTACAAAAACCTTCAAAGGCAGCGTGCTGGTAGCCAAAAATGTGGAATACAATCTCATGTGGGAAATGTTGGACAATAACTTTAGAGGAAATCAGCGGCTAGCGGAGAGATGTCACGGAGAGGCAGTGGCCTAGATTTTCACAGTAATAATGTAAACTGCCACATCTCCTATCCTTCTGGGAATTGCTTATCTCTGTTTACCTTCTGCCTCTGCAGTGGTGTAAGCTCCCGAGCCAGCGAGCGAGTGGCTCAGTGGGAGCTGCCACGCTTGCCAACGAGAGTACAGGCTGGATCAGGATTATTTTGAGGTGGGGATGCAAGAAGACAAGACAGTGCGACAAAGGAAATGGGGCGTATAAATGCTTTATACACAGAGCACTGTACACAGGATCCAATAGAGCGATGGAAATTCAACAAGACATTGGCAGTTAGACTGCCATAGGTTCCAAGCCTGGACCCCACATAATTTCATCTTCAAAATGTTATGCACCTTTGATAAAGCACTTTTCACGTTAGGAGGATGTCTCACAGCGCCTCACAGGATTTTACTGTGACATGTAGTGACTATGCATTTTATAGGCAAACTAATTTGGGAACAATGTGCCCCCAGAACTAAAGCAATCTTGACCCCATAGTGGGATGTGGGGCGATGAGCGATAAGACCAATAATGATTACTGGATGGGGGTAGGGAGGGGTAGGGGGAAGTGGATGATGGGGGGAAGGTAAACATTGTCTCTTAGGGGCTGAGATTATGGAATTGAATGTTGGAATCAAGCCAGTCCTACGTAACACTCTCTCGTCCAGCTCCTGAGCCAGGCGGGTCCGCAGTATTTTATTCCAGGTCACTGCTGATGACAGATTAGCCAACTGATGGGGACAGGGAATCCTCCCACTCAGCACCTCTTAACCCTGCAGCCAAAACACCAGTCCATGGGTGGCCATCGCTACGAAGAAAACCCCTCAACACCTGAAAAGGTGCTGGAGGCTGATTCAATCACAACTTTTAAAAGAGAGGCAGACATTTATTTGGGGAAACAAAAACAGAAGTTGCTGGGGAAACTCAGCAGGTCAGGCAGCATCCATGGAGAAAGGAATATAAGTCAGTGTTTCGGGTCTACAACCCTTTGTCTTTCTCCATGGATGCTGCCTGACCTGCTGAGTTTGTCCAGTAACTTGTGCTTTTGTTTCAGATTCTCAGCATCTGTATTATTTGAGTTTTATTTATTTATATACTGGTTTGCGAGATTATGAGGAGAGAGCTGGGGAGTGGGATTAAATTGCTCTTTTTAAAGAGTTGGCACAGCCTCGATGGGTTGAATGGCCTCCTTTTGTGCCATAAGATTCTATGATTCTATGAACACACAAACTCTCTGAGATTTGGTGAACAGGGGAGAGAGTATAGCCGCTATATAGGACAAACAGAAACACATCAAAACTAAAGGCTAAATACTGCAGATGCTAGATCCAAAAAGGAAAGTGGCTGGGAACACTCCGCAGGTCAGGCAGCATCTATGGAGAGAGGAAAGTGAGTCAGTGTTTCAGTTCGATGACCTTTTGTCATGTGCAGCTGTCAGCGTGGTGTGGGCTATTGAGCACAGTGCTGTGTTTCCACGCGTCAGGCACACGACAAAAGTCAAATTTATTTAGCCATATCTCAGGTTAATGGTCCCATGGCCACTGTCAATCTTCAGTCCCCATCCATCTGTTGACTGAAGTTTCACTTTAGAAGTTCGGATGCTCTCCCTGACTCAGTAGTAGGAGTTCCTGGAGCTCCTGTGGCTCCAGTTCGTGGAGCTCCTGTGGCTCAGTGGTTAGAGCACTTGTCTTGAAAGCTGGGGAAACCAAGCTGGGGAGACCTGTGTTCGAATCCAGGCACGTCAGGGCGAAACCTTGGGCAAGTTTCCTTACTCCACGCGCCAAAAAAACACACAATAATAAAATTGGTAATTTCATTCCACGACTGTGTGTGGGACACTGCTGTGCGCAATTGGCTGCCGCGATTCGCCCACAAATATATACAGTCAATTCACTTTACAGTATATTCTGTGAAGCGCTTTGGGACGTTGATAAGATATGGAAAGCACTATATCAAATGCAAGGATTATTATTATTAGTAGTAGTAGTAGTAAACCCAGAGCAATACACTGACTGAGAGAGCACAGCCAGAAGATACACAACCAGCAGCAATGCCCTGGAATACTGCAAAGAGCAACTCAGGAGAGACACCAGGGGGTGTAAGGTGTGAAAGGAGCTATGTAAACACAATTTGTTGTTGTTGTATGTGTGTGAATATTGTGGAGTAGTGGAGTACTGTCGCTCTGTGGTTAGAGCACTTGCTTTGCAAGCGAGACACCAAGATTCCATTCCAGGTTGGGCAAAACCTTAGGCAATTTTTCTTATTCCACACGCCTAATAATAATTCCTCAAAAACAATAATAAATTGATCACTCAATCCACGACTGTTTGTGGGACACTGCTGTACGCAATTGGCCGCCACGTTTCGTCCACAAATCTAGTCAATTCACTTTACAGTATATTCTGTGAAGCGCTTTGAGATGTCTAGAAAACATAAAAAGCTCTATATCTAATGCAAGGATCATTATTATTAATATATGTGTGTAGGTGATTGTGTACGTGACTGTGTGCATATGACTCTGTGTAGACACAGCTTAGCTGTGTATGTGTGTGTGTGACTTTGAATTTCTGTGCATGACTGTGTTTGTGTGTGTATGTGACTGTGTATGGATGTTTGTGTGACCGTGTGGAGAGGGGGCTGAGAGATTTTACACATAAATCATGTTTCAGACTTGTAAATTTTGCATTATCTCCTAGTGGAAAATTATTTGTGTAGACTTGAAGATTTTTTTCCAAAAAGCTTCTAAATATAGCTGCAGCCACTTCTTTAATTGGCAAATAATTATATTCCAGAGTGACATCCTGTTAGTTGGGAGCTAAGATGTATCTACACCACTGATCTCCTCTCCTCATAGCTCAGCGAGTCCTCCCAGCCATGTCAGGCTTCTCTGTGTATGGGAGAGAGTTGTTCCCATTTACAGTTGGTGTATACAATCCTGTTGGCCTGAAGATTGCTACAGATGTTAGGCCATTGTAATAGCAATATTCCTTGCATTTGATAGAGCACCTTATCATGTTTTCAAGTGAATATACTGTTGGCAGCCAATTGCGCACAGCGGTGACCCACAAACAGCTGGGGATTGAGGTTGCCAATTAATTTTTTTTGAAGGAATTATTATTCCTAGAAAAATGATCTGCTGATCGATTGATGACCGGGTTCCTATTTACTGCTGGGTAAATAGGCGTGTAGAGTTAGGAAACTTCCCCAACATTTTGCCCTGCCGGAAATCGAACCCTGGTCTCTCGCTTGCAAGGCGAGTGCTCTGAACACTGAGCTACGGGACATCTCAAACTGGATATACCTTAAAATAAAATTTTGTCGTTTGTTGTAAAGTGTAGTGACTGTTTGTGGCTGACAGACAATTGGTGCATAGCAGTGTCCCACAAACAAACATGGAGTGAATTACTAATTTTATTATTGGTCAGGACACAGGGAGAGTGAAACTGCCTCCGCTTTTCGATCCCAGAGACATCTTTAATGTTCACCTGAACATTAAAGACAATACAATTTATCATCTCATCTGAGCGCTCGGACAATACATAATAAAATAATAAGAATCCTTGAATTTGATATAGATGTCTACTGGATGTCTCAAAGTGCTTCACAGAATATACTGAAAATTTGTGGGCGAAACGCAGCGGCCAATTGCGCACAGCAGCCTCTCACAAACAGCCTTTTAGAACAGAGTTGAGGAAACATTTCTTCACTCAGAGAGTAATGAATTTATGGAATTCACTACCCCAGAAGGCTGTAGATGCTCAGTCCTTGAACATTTTCAAGACTGAGACTGATAGATTTTTGAAAAATAGATGGATTAGGGGATATGGGGATAGGGCAGGTAATCAGAGTTAGGTCAGAAGATCAGCCATGATCTTGTTGAATGGCGGAGCAGGCTCGAAGGGCCGAATGGCCTACTCCTGCTCTTAATTCTTGTTCTAGTCCTGGATTGAAATGACCAGCACTCCCCCAGTACTGCTCCAGCTGGGACTCATAGTCCTGAAAGTGAGCTTGAGCTCACAACCTTCTGACTCGACGGGGAGAGTGATACTGACTGAGACAGACTGTGACTAGGACCAGCTCTATTTTAAGGGTCACTTGATGATCATCTGATTCAATTCCGTGGCTCTGTTCTTATAGAGAAGGGCTGACATGACTCCGCGTCTTCCTGCAGCACGGAGATGAGGGATGGGCTGTGTAGTCGTTAAAGGTTCTCCTGTGTTCTGTGTACAGAGGTGGTGGTTTGTCATGGTTTGTGATGTTGTTAACAAATGGGGGAGTGTCAGTAGATGATCAAAGAGAGTGGGCAGACAGGGAGCGGACAGCTGAAGGGAGATGTTTAATATCAGCCTGCACAATGCACAGGAATTACTTTAAATTAGCTCCACATCCCAACCATGTATTGAGCAGTAATGCAAGACTCCTTATCTCACCACCTTCTGCTCGCCAGTGAATGGTGCAGTGTGTGTGTGTGTGTGTGTGTGTCAGCCTCTGTGCCATCACTGACAAGCTGGAGCCACGACTGAATCTGTGAAGATGAAGCGAGTCTGCAGCACCATGTTTGTCAGTGATGCCGTGTGCTTTAGTATCAGCAAAGTGTCCAAACAAAAGTGTGATCAAAGAAGTAAGTCTTCATATGTAACAACAACAACTTGCATTGATACTGATCCTCACCCACCCCCTCCCCACACAGAATAGTGTCTCAGAGCTTATTTAAGGAGAGAGAGTTGTTGGAAAGAAACTTACATATTTGCTGATCGAGTATATTTTCAGCCTAATCTACACGGTGTTTACAAAGCCCTGTTACCCCCACACCCTGTGGGGGGGTTTTTTCCGTACAATTAATTTTATTTCCTCTTGCTGATGAATCAAGGGTAACAATGTCTGACCCCAGTAACTCCCTCCTCCTCCTCCTCCTCACTCTATCCATCTTATAGGAGACTTGGCAGTGCTCGCTCGCTCGCTCGCTCAAAGGCACACTCACTCACATGTACATTCACTCACACACACACACACACACACTCACTGATACACACACCAATCCTATTCAACGAAACACTTGCTGAATATAATGAAGTGCTGCTAAATTCAATTATCCCCATTCTTCCATGTGTTTCAGTTGTTGGTCAGTCACTACCCGTCACAGTAAATTCTTTGAGGCATTTTGTCAACCTGATAAGCCGCTGGCTGGTTGCATATCTGTAGAAAAAAAACACCTGGGGATAACAGGACATTACAAACACCCTGTACACTCTGCAACTGTACAGATGATACGGTGGGATGATTGACACAGCCTGGATATAACCCCCCTCCCCCCCAACCCCCATTGACTCCATCAGCCCTGTCCCCCTGGCTCCCCATCATCCTAATATCCATTTGTAAATGGCTTTAATTGCCCACAGCGCAACGCATGCATTTACATGGAGATTTATACAGTGGCAGGATGGATTATGTAAAGACCACATTGGCTGTGTATACAGGCGTTCAGAACTGTGGCATCTGCTGGGAATGTATCATCTTCCTTCAGGCGTGGCTAACCGAGGCTTCCTCCGAGAGCAGAGAAACGAGAGTTACTGTAAACCGTCATCATCTGCTCATTGTCCCCAAATCTCTCCCCGGTCACTCTAACCCCCAGGCCACTGCCTCAACAACAACAACATTTATATAGCCTTCAGCCAATCTACCCCCACCCTCTGAAACACCATCTCCATTCCCTCTGCCTCACCCCCTCCCTAGCCTCCTTCAAGACCCATCTCAAGACCTGCCTCTTCGACCACGCTTTCGATCACTCCCTCTTCTCCCCCCCACCCGCTCTGCATCTCCCCCCACCGCCCCCCACCCCCACCCACCAATCCCAGCTCAGGTCTGAAACACTGACTGTCCAGTGCCTTGGGACGTCCTCCCGATGAGAAAGGCACTTTACAAATGTTAATTTGCTGTTGTTATTGCATTTGATCTATCATCTTATCACGTCATTGAAATGTCTCAAAGTGCTTCACAGCATCTATTATAAAGTGAATTTACTGTTATTTTTGTGGGCTAAGCACAGCAGCCAATTGAACACAAATTTATAGGATTATTACCCAGAGAAAGTGACCCACCAATTGACCAAGAAACGTTCCTAGTTACTGCGAGGCAAATAGAGGGGGTGCGGAATAAGCAAAGGTTTTGCCTGCCAGGGAAAGAAACCCAGGTCCTCTGGCTTGTGAGGCGGGTGCTCTAACCACTGAGCTCCAGGATACAGAGCCCCTCATGCGGGGCAGCATCACAGCATTTTCTAAAGGCGACGTCTCACTTTCTGGGACTCTTTAAGAATGCCACCACTTTTTGGCACAGGTTGGTGGGGTTGGAGAGGGGAGCTGATTATGCCAGTCTGACACCTAACATGTGTGTGCAAACAGCAGGCAAGACTCGCTGAGCTGGGGGAGAGGGGCTACAGAGCTGACTGCAATCCATGCGGAAGACAGACTGTGGTGAGAAGACTTTCCCTGGAAGAGAGAGAGAGAGAGTCAAGGCATGAGAACGCGAGGAGCTGACAGGAGCTAGTTGTTGCCAATGATACTAGTTGAGTGCTGGGACACTGCACATCCTGTATCGCTGCACACTCAGCCTGGCTAGTGAGTGGACAGCAGTGAGTGTATGTGGCACAGCTCGTTCTGACAGATAGCTAATCGCTTCAGGACATGTTATGTGACTGTTTATTGAGGCAGTTGAGCTTCACCTGGACAGAGTATTAATCAGAGACGCACAAACATGTCCTATTTAGCAGGGCCGGGCAGCCAACGCCAAAGGCAGAGCCACCCAGTCCATCATTCGAACTGACAATCAGTCGTGTGTGTGGGTGTTTAACATAATTCGCGTCTGGTTTAAAAATAAACGCAGCTCTGTATGTAGAGATGGCTTGCAAGCCACATCACATTTCCTGATCGCACACGTCACTCCAAGCATCTCCCTGTGTTGTTGACAGCCTCAATGAAGGAGACAGACAGCGAGGGAGGGGGAGGCGATGGACAGGAATAATTCTGAGTGTGCGGGCTAGCAAACTAGCAGCACGGATGGGGAACAAGCACTCAAGACGCTTCTGTAAAGTAAAGTAAAGCAGTTCAGTCCTGTGCTCTGTGTTCCATGCTGTCACATGTCACTGTGTCCAGGACAGTTTGGGGAAGGCTAGGGGAGGAAATAAACCAATTGTCTCTCACACTAAGGAGGTGCCGGAGGGAGGGAGGGAGGGAGGGAGTGAGGGAGTGAGTGAGTGAGTGAGTGAGTGAGTGAGGGAGGGAGGGAGGGAGGGAGGGATCAGTCTTGAAGTTTCATCTTGATATGTGTGGGCAGGAATGTCGGTCTGTCTGTTTCTCTCTTTATGGAGTCCTCTAGTACAGCAGTTAGAGCACTCACCTCGCAAGTGGGTGAACCCGGGTTCGATTCCTGGGCGGATCGAAGCCCTAAGCAAGTTTCCCTACTCCACACATAGGCCTAAACATAAGTAGGAATCCAGTTGTTAGTCGACCCGCTTTTTCAGGGGTACTAATCCCTTTTAAAATAATTAATAATAATAATGATAATTTTGTCACTAAATCCACGACTGTTTGTGAGGTCCTGCTGTGCGCAATTTTCTGACGCATCTCGCCACAAAATATACAGAGATGTAGGAGGGGGTAAAGCCGCAGAGGGCCTCGAAGATGAGGTCGAAGATCTTGATTTCTATCCTCCGAGGGATGTGGAGCCAACGGAGCCGGGTGAGGGTGGGGGTGATGGGGTCACAGAGCAGAAGAGGTCACAAGCTGCAGAATGGATGATCTGCAGCGTGTCGCAGGGAGAGATGGGGCGGCAAACAAGGGGCGGGGGGGAGGGGGAGAGAGACGGCTGGGGGGAGGGGGAGAGAGACGGCTGGGGGGAGGGGGAGAGAGACGGCTGGGGGGAGGGGTGAGTGACGGCTGGGGGGAGGGGGAGAGAGACAGCTGGGGGGGTGGTGAGGGAGAGAGAGACGGCTGGGGGGGGGGGAGAGAGACGGCTGGGGGGAGGGGGAGAGAGACGGCTGGGGGGAGGGCGAGAGAGACGGCTGGGGGGAGGGGGAGAGAGACGGCTGGTGGGAGGGGGAGGGAAAGCGAGACAGTGGGGGGGGGTGCTGTGGGAGGGAGAGAGAGATGGCTGGGGGGTGGGGAGAGAGAGACAGCGGGGTATGGGTGGGGGAAAGAGATGGCTGGGGGGGTGGGGGGAGAGACGGGCTGGAGGTGATAATATACAGATAGATAGAGATGGGGGGGATGTGAGAGAGACACAGAGACACAGACAGAAAAACACAGAGATGGAGAGAGTGAGAGACACAGAAAGATATTTACCTCCTAAGGAAATAGGCCCCGAATGCGCTCGCACTCCGAATGCGCGCACCGTGCGCGCATGAGCAGTACGAAAAATCCCAAAATATCGATATTTCGATATATCTCCATATGAGCCCATCGATATATCTAAATCAGAAAATTTCCATATCGACGGACCCTAGAGTTGGGCAACGTTGCAGAGCTGGTCATGGCATGGTCATTGCTGATACAAGCCAATCAGGAGGGCCTCGGTCTTGCTGACGTTCAGCTGTAGAAAGTTGTTTCTCATCCAGGACTTGATGTCTGATATGACATCAAGTCTGTTAGGACAACAACAACATAGATTTATATAGCGCCCTCCACGCTGGACGGCATCTCAGAGCGCTTCACAACAATGGATCATGGGGGCAAATCAGGAGCAGGAGTAGAAAGTTGACCTAAGGCGCAGTCGAAGAGAAAGGTCTTTAGCTGAGAACTGAAACTGGGAAGAGAGGGGGCGAGGCGAAGGGAGTGAGGAAAGGAGTTGCAGAGCCTCAGGGCATAGTGACTGAAGACCCAGCCACCGATGGTGGAGCGGAGGATTTTGGGGACATGGAGGAGGCCAGACCCGGTGGAGTGAAGGCAAAGGGAGCTGGTTTGATGAGAGAGGAGGTCGGAGAGGTAGTGGGGTGCAGAGTAGCGGAGGACAGCAATAGTCCTGGAATTGAGGGTCGAGGCAGAGAGATAAAGTTGGGTGTCACCAATATACATGCGGAAATTCACCCCATGCCTGTGAATGATTATGTGGAGGTTGAAGAGGTCAGAGATCTCTGAGGAACTAGACAGTGCAGGGGCTGCAAGAAAAAACGTTGGCAGAGACAAAGTGGAGATGATGTGAAAGATAGGGCCTGAACCAATCAAGGTCCTGGAAGGTTGAGGTGAGAGGAGAGGTAGTGAAGGAGGATTGAGTGGTCCACGGTGTCAAAAGCAGTAGAGAGATTGAGGAGGTCTAGGAGGCAGAGGGAGCCCTGGTCACAGATGGACAGGATGGCATTTGTGACATTGACCTGTGAGCAGCATGGAAAGCTGATTGAAGGGACTCATGGAGGGAGTGGGAGGAGAGGAAAAAGCGACGGTTAGAAACAATGAATCTTTCAAGGACTTTGAAAATAAAAGGAAGGTTGGAGATGGGCCAGTAATTGGAGGAAATCATCCAAGGAAGGATAGGGGTTATTGTGGCTGTTTTGAGGGACATGGGAACAATGCCAGGTGATAGTGAGAGATTGGGCGGAGGTAAATGAATGAATTCCCTAGATTTTGGATTTGAGAAAATCCAGCATTCCTCGCAGTGAGAGTTAGAGGAGAAAATAGGCGAGGCGTGCTGGTTTATTGTGGAGAACAGGAGCCTGGGGTTTTCCTTGGCCTCCAAGATTATGTTGGAGTAGAAGGAGGATTTGGCAGAGGCAAGAGCGGAGCAGTAAATTTTCAAGTGGTCCAACCAGATATACCAGTGGACTGTAAAGCCAGATGTGAGCCTGGTCCGGTCAGCAGTCCTCATCTGACCCTTGAGGAAGCAGAGATGGCTGGTGAACCAAGGTGAGGTTCATGAATAGCTGGCGGTTCGGGAGAGGAGGAGTGCAAGAGAATTGAAGGTAGTGGAGAGGGTAGCGTGGAGGAGAGTGAGTGAGGAGGATAGGTCAGTGTAGGAGATAGGCCAGAGAAGGAGGAGTTCAGATGACAGCAGCGCTACGGAGAGGGATTGTGAGGAGATTTTCTTCCAGGGGCGGTACAGGATAGAGATGGGTTTGGTGGCGTTGGATTGAAGAGTTCAAGAAGATGAAGTGGTGGGCTGAGATGGCCTTGTCAGTGATGGTGATATATGAGACACTGAGGCCCCGGGTGTTCACCAGGTCGAGTATGTAGCCATGACTGTGGGTGGTGGAGTGGATGTGAAGGGAGAGGATGAGAGAGAGGAAATCCAAGGAGATGGAGCAGGAGGGTGTGAAGTGAAGGTTGAAGTGGCCAAGGATGAAGAGGTGATCGGAACATAGGCCAAGGGGAGCTAGGAAGCTGGAGATAATATTAATCCTTGCATTTGATATAAAGCTTTTCACATCTTCTAGACGTCTCAATGAGCTTCACAGAATGTACTGTAAAGTGAATTGACTGTATATATGTGGGCGAAATGTGGCAGCCAATTGCGCACAACAGTGTCCCACCAGCAGTCGGAGATGAAAGTGGGGGAGGTTTTTGTTGAGGTTTTTGGTGAGGTGGTAATGAGGAGGACTTTGAGGGAACGACTGGAGGCTTGGCAGAGGTTAAGGTGATCAAATGAGTAGGCGAATAGGTGTGAGGTCCTGGACATGATGGCCCCACCACCGCCATGGTGAAGTACAGTGTACAGCCCTCCTGTGTGTATATCTATATATAAAATCACTACCCACCGCTGCGTAGGTTAGAAATAAAGACATGGGGATGGTTTTCGATCGCAAAAAATACCTGTCTAGTGGCGGGATATCACAGTGAGCTGATGAGAGCAGCTGCTGCAGTGTCACCAGCACTTCCGTGCTCCGCTCTGCACATAATACACAACTCATGATCGCGGGAAGGGTGAGACAGCGCTTAACAAAATGTTTAACAATAAAAAAGCCTTATTGGCTTGTCATTCATTGAATTTAAAGAGAGAAACGGCAGCTGGAACATTGTAACACAGCACCATCCAGTGGTCACATCTGAGACACAATAATAATCAGTGCTTGCCTTAGATACATACAGGGATTATCACGTCTTCAAGACGTCTCAAAGCGCTTCATGGGATATATTCTAAATTGATTTGACCAGATTTTATAGGTGAAACAACGACAACAAAATTACACTTGTATAGCGCCTTTCAGGTCAGGAAGACGTCCCAAAAATGCAACTAACTGCGCACAGCAAGGTCCCACAAACAGTTGTGAACAAATTATTATTTTTTTTAAAAAGGATTATTACTCCCTGAAAAGCGATCCACCAAACAACTAATAACCGGTTTCCTACTCACTGTTGATAAACAGAGCAGCGTGGACTCACTGCTGGTGAACAGTAAGGAAACCTGCCCAACATTTTGCTGGAAATGGAACCCGAAATATGATAACATCATAATAATAATCCTGGCATTTGATATAGTGCTTTTTCATGTCTTCTAGATGTCTCAAAGCGCTTCACAGAATATATTGAAAAGTGAATTGACTGTGGGCGAACCGCGGCAGCCAATTGCGCTCAGCAGTGTCCCACAAACAGCCATGGATTGAAATGACTAGTTTATTGTATATTTTTTGAGGGATTATTATTATTAGGCGTATGGAGTAACGAAACTTGCCCAAGGAATCGCCCTGCCTGGAATTGACCCAGATCTCTCGCTTGTAAGGTGAGTGATCTAACCACTGATCTGCAGGACTCCACAATACATACATTACAGGACTCTGCAATACTGTACATACAGTCAGAACGGATACAAACACAGTTGTAAACACAGTATTTGATAACCCAGGGTTTATATTTGATACCCTGGTCAGTGTGTGATATCACAGAGTCAGTTTAAGAAAAATATCCTCCTTTCATTAAGCCCTTACACCCCTTACCACTGGAACATTCTTCTTCTACCCCTCCCTCCGCCTCGTCCCCTTCCTTCCCTATCTTTACTGTTCTGCCTGAAGACCTTCCACTAGGGTCCGTCGATATGGAAATTTTCCGATATCGATATATCGGTGAGCTCATATTGATATATACTGGTATATCGATATCGCCGGGTTTCCTTATCCTGCGCATGCGCATGCATTTGAAGGTGCGCGCGCATTCTGTGCTCTAGGCCCAGGAGGGCCTAGACAATGCCGGCGACAAGGTAAGTTGAAAAAGTTCACGTTATACCGATATATCGATATATCGCCAGACATGATATACCGATATTTGCGATATATCGATTTTGTTAATACCAAATGTTTCAATTTTCCGATATATTAAAATTTCTGATATCGGCATATCGATATGAAAAATTATACCGATATAACCGATACATCACCGGACACTACACTACAGTCACCTCCCCCCAGCTCGGCATAGCTGTCCGCCACTAGCAAGCGGTCTGGGACGTTACCTGTCCTGGACGAGTCGCTAATTGTTGTGACATTTTGACATGATGTTTGGAGCCTTCCCTGTCCTCCATGTGCCAATAACTCAGGTTTATAAATATCTCGGCTCAGTCAAAGCTAAATATTTGATGTGACTGAATTTTTCAAAGCGAGTGTAAAGTAACAATGAGTTGTTAAATTATGAATCTCCAGCTCAATTGGCACTTGGTTTGGGTACAAACTGTTCTTGTGTTGAGGAGATGTTTTTCAGCAAATCTAAGTGGAGTAACCAGCATTCCTAAACACAGCACTGGGTTTAAATTAAGCTCTGGTTTACTGTGTAAACCATTCAGAGCAGGAATGAACCTGGATAACTGAATGAAAAGGGGCCAACTCACTCAACTGTGCCTGACACATCCAGATATACTGCAGCAAATAAGGATATCTCCCTATAAGAGAGTGAGCTACTGCGCCTGTAATTAACACTGTGGAGAGCTGCATTGTCAGAAGGACCTGTCAACAACAACTTGCATTAATAAAGCTTCCTTCACACAGGCCACGATCCCAGAGCACTTGACAGCGGGGGTGACCGTAGGCACGATGGAAGAGGAAGGTCTTTGAGGAAGGAGGGCAATGAGGAAGATAGAGGAAGAGTGTCTCAGAGTTTTAGGCACTGGGGCTGAAAGCGTGGTCAACAATGGTGGAATGGAAGGCATGAGAGACATACCGGAGGCCAGTGGCAGTCGAGTGGATGCAGTCGAGTGGATGATGGTGAGTTGGGGATGTAAGCGGATAGAGAGATAGGGAGGTGCATGGGCAGGAAGGGATTTGAAAACAAGTGAGAGGATCTTGAAATCATTCTTGCTGGACGATAGGGAGCCAGTGGTGTCAGTATATTCTGTAAAGCGCTTTGGGACGTCTAGAAGACGTGAAAAATGCTATATTAAATGCAAGGATTATTGTATTATTATAATGGGGATGTACCGCCCTAGAAGGGAATGGAGGCAATGTTTATCGCTCACTGGCATATTTGTCACACCTCGTTCAAGGTCCATCTCTATCCTTTAGTCATCTTTCTCCTCCCCAAGCCCCCCTCCAATCAGCTACCCAGCCTGCAATGCTGCAATGCCGAGGGCTTTAGGAAATATGATAGGTGCTGTGAAATGTAATTTATATTGGATTGACAGAACATTGGGCAGTGAGGACATCGACAAGACATTTTGACCTGAAAGAGATCTGGCCATCGCGAATAATCTAGCGGAGCAGGCTGGGTGGACTGAATAGCCTCCTGATCCTATGGCAATTACATGTGAAGCACGTCGACATAAGGCCCTGGAATAGTGCAAAGATTTTCCTTGTTTCTCATGGGCACTTTGGGGAGATCTGTTCACTACACAAACTGTTCATTCTCCTTGAAAAGTCAGTGCATCCCCCCGTCCACGCTAACTGCAAACAAAGATTTCACACTTGAGCCGATTGGAAATTCCTGATGTTTCTATTCTCTGCTGTTTCTCACTGTGAAGCTTGAACGAACATCATCTTGTTCACTCAGGTGTTTAAACACCTAAAATAACACATCTGTGAGCTCCAGAGTCTCATCCAATCTACCCCCCTGCCCCCAGAACAAGCCTTCTAGACACACACACCGGGTCACAACAAAGAGGTCACAGGTTCAGGGATTAAGGGTAATTTCAGGGCAGATACCAGCGAGCATTTTCTTACCCACCAGGTAATGAACAACTGTAACAAGTGACCAGGAAGGGTAACTCCCCAGTACACTGGCTGGATGATGTGATGGGGGTGTTGGAGTCGGGTGGCCGCTGGGACTGCCTGATGGGTCCCTGGAATAAGGAATTTTCCAGGATAACATTCCCACCCATGAGTTTTCATATCAATGACTTAGTTTAAGGCGGCTCATTCATAAAAGGGTTTAAAGTGTGTCAGCCTGGCACAGTAACGCTCTGTCTGAGTCAGGAGGCTGTAGGTTCAAGCCCCACGTCAGGACTTGTTGGAATCAAACAGTCTAAGCTGCTGGAGTGGAGGGGATGGTATTGCATTGTGGGAGGTGGTGTCCTTCTTCTGAAGTCTACTTCGGGGGATGTTAAAGATTCCATGGTGCTATTGGAAAAGAGAAGGGAGTTTTTCTCTCTCTCTCTCTCTCTCTCCCCCCATGTCCTGGCCAACAATCCCTCAAATAAAATTGGTCCCTCACTCCATGGCTGCTTGGGGAACATTGATAGGCGCAAATTCACTGTCACTTTCACAATCAGTCACTGCACTTTACAATAAATACGAGGGAAGCACTTTGGTGCGTCCTCCCAATACCGACACAGTGAATAGAGTGAAAATTAGGTTTAGAGTACAGTACTTATGGAAAGGGACAAGGAACAGTCAAAGGTGAAGATACTCAACTGGAAAAAGGCTAATATCAGTGAGTTAAAAAGGGACCTAGCCAAGGTGAACTGGAAAGAAAGGCTGGCAGGTATAATAGCTAATGAGTAATGGGATGCCTTAAAGGAGGAGATAGTTTGGGGACAGAACAAATACATTCCCACAAAAATTCAAACCTCCCTGGGATAACTAAAAATTGGGATTAAAATAAAATAAATACAGAAGATAATCAAATAGAATATGGAAAGTACAGAAGGAAACTGAAAAAGGAACTAAAAGGGAGAAAGGGACTGTGTGAAAAAAGATTAGCTGGGAACATAAACGGGAACTCTAAGGTATTTTATAAGCATATGAAGGTTAGTCAAAGGTATGGAGGGTCCAATTAGGCACCAAAGAGGAAATCTTCCCAAAACGCTTCACAGAATATATTGCCAAGTGAATTGACTGCATTTAGTGGGCGCCAGGCAATTACACACAGCAGTGTCGCACAAACAGGTGGATTGAGTGACCAAATTTGTTTTTCTTGGAATTATTACTCCAGGAAACAACCTGCCAATCGACTAACAATCAGTTTTCTACTTATTACTAAGTAAACTGAGACGAATGGAGCAAGGAAATTAGCCTAGTTTCTCCCTGCCGGGAATCAAACTGGGGTCCTCACTTGCGAAACGAGTGTTCTAACCAATACGCTACAGAATTCCTAAACCACCTACACCACGGGACTCTATGAACCCCACAGGATTCTACATATCCTATAGGACTCTATATACCCGACAGGATTTGGGGAGAAATCAAAAGGCCCAAAGAGCCGTCTTCATCTGAACCTCTCTTATTTGGTCGTGTCTCCAAGTGGCTTTTCCTAGATCAGCAACATCTGGAGCATTTCTCTCTCTCTCTCTCTCTCTCTCTCCTGCTCAGCCACAGCGAGTGTCACTTGAGTCCGAATGAGATCACACAATTAGCTACTGGGAGAGGCGGTGAAGGGAAGCCAGGCATTTGGTCTATTTCCAGAAACAAACAAATCAGGTGAATGCAAATATTATTATTTCCTGCCGCTATACCCTTTGACAGGGAAGGCAGGGACCATATCCATCTCACAATACAAGTCCTGTAGCTCAGTGGTTAGAGCACATACCTTACAAGCGAGACCTGGGTTCGTTTCCAGGTAGGACAAAACCTTGTACTGCAATTTAAACTTTCAATCATTTAATCCTTACTTTTGATACAGTTTTCTAGACGTTTCAAAGCGCTTCACATAATAAGGTGTAAAGTGAATTGACTATTTATTTGTGGGTGAAATGTGGCAGCCAATTGCACACAGCAGTGTCCCACAAACAGTTGTGGATTGAAATGACTCAGTCTTTTTTGAAGGAATTATTAACCCAGGAAAATGATCTGCCAATCAACTAACAACAGAGGCGTTTTTAACATCAGTGCATTGCACCAAAGGGCCCTCATATTGTGGCCCCCAAAGTAATGCAAAACATCATCCAAACGGGAGGGTTTGAGTGTGCTGTGGCCTTTTATTAAATACCTAAATAGTGAAAACCAGAGCTCTCCCCAGCCCAGCCAAACCAGAGCTCTCCCCAGTTAATAAGTGCACACTAGGGAACGGCGATGTATCGGTTTTTCGATTAAACCCGATATGATTTTCAGATCGGTATGCCGATATGGTGATTCTAAAAAAAACGTTATATCGAGAGATTCGATTTTAAAAATATACATCGTTATATGGCAATATATCAATATTGTTGGTATTATCAGTGTAATGCGATCTTTTCCAGCTTACCTTGTCGCCGGCATTGCAACCTCCTAGATCTAGAGCATGGAATGCGCGTACATTCGGTGCGCGCGCACAATTAACGGGCGCGCACATCCGATGCGCGTGCACACTTTACTGTGTATACTCGACGTGAGTCGTGGCGTCTTAACAAAGTCGCATCGCTGAAAATTGTAGTTTGAAAATTTACCCTTCTCATCATGGGGAAAAGAAGCCCCGTATGGGACTACTTTGAAAACAATGCAGTCAGTAATGGTGTGTATAGATGTACAGTTTGCAAGGTCTTGGTTAAGACATCTGATTCGAGCACGAGCAGCCTGCGACATCACATTAAGCAGCACCACCCCGCCCAGCACGCTGCCCTCAGAGCGAAATCATTGTCGACAACAGCAGGAAGTCGAACCAGCGCTTCGGAGAAAGCGACAGGTAGTGGGGCCAGTGCAGCTCAAACAATTCCTGCTTTATTTAAGAGGAGAACATTGTACCAGAGAGGGGACAAAAAGTGGCAAAGTATCACGAACGCTGTCTCTTTTTGCATAGCAAAGGAGAGCTTGCCAATGGCGAAGGACATTAATTCAGACTTCAGACTACATAAAAATAAGTGGCATTTTGTGACTGTAAGTGTTATTTTTGTGTGGGAGAGAGTTAGAAGCCAGATTATCACTGCTTCTATGTGTGTGTCTAGTCAGACACACACAGCAGTGATAATCTGGCTTCTAACTCTAACAGTCAGACTGTCTGTCTCTCTCTTTTCTATTGTAATAGATCTCATTTACACGTGGACATTACATGCTAGTTTCAAGCAAGAAATGGAGGAGAATAAATCTCTAGATTTTGTTTTTGGTGTGTGTGTGTTCTATTTTGTGTTTAGAGATGGAGGGAGAGAAGGAGAGGGGGAAAGTTGGGAGAGAAGGAGAGAGGAAGAGAGGAGAGGGAGGGAGAGAATGAGAGGGGGAAAGGAGGGAGAGAAGGAGCGAGGGGAAAGGAGGGAGAGAAGGAGGGAGGGAGGGAGAGAAGGAGAGGGGGGAAGTTGGGAGAGAAGGAGAGAGGAAAAGAGAAGAGGGAGGGAGAGAAGGAGAGGGTGAAAGGAGGGAGAGGAGCGAGGGGAAAGGAGGGAGAGAAGGAGAGAGGAAGAGAAGAGAGGGAGGGAAGGAGAGAAGGAGAGGGGGAAAGGAGGGAGAGAAGGAGAGAGGGGAGGGAGAGAAGGAGAGGGGGAAAGTTGGGAGAGAAGGAGAGAGGAAGAGAGAAGAGGGAGGGAGAGAAGGAGAGGGTGCAAGGAGGGAGAGAAGGAGCGAGGGGAAAGGAGGGAGAGAAGGAGAGAGGGGAGGGAGGGAGAGGGGGAAAGTTGGGAGAGAAGGAGAGAGGAAGAGAGGAGAGGGAGGGAGAGAAGGAGAGGGGGAAAGGAGGGAGAGAAGGAGCGAGGGGAAAGGAGGGAGAGAAGGAGAGAGGGGAGGGAGGGAGGGAGAGAAGGAGAGAGGGGAGGGAGAGAAGGAGAGAGGGGAGGGAGGGAGGGAGAGAGGGGAGGGAAGGAGGGAGAGAAGGAGAGGGGGAAAGGAGGGAGAGGAGACAGGGAGGAGGGAGAGGGAGAGTGGAGGGGGAGGGAGAGAAGGAGAGGGGAAAGGAGGGAGAGAAGGAGAGGGGGAGGTAGGGAGCAAACAACATTGTATAATTCAACAGACCTTGACACCAACATTACAAACTTTCTGGACCTAGAGCACGCATTTCGAAATGTGCGCGCACCGCGACTGCGCGCGCATCGTCAGTGCGGACGCACCGTCAATGCGCGTGCACCGTGACTGAGCGCGCACCAGAAATGCACGCGCTCTTCAAATGCACGCGCATGCGCAGTATAAAAACTCGATAGATCGGTTTAAGCAGGTATGAGCAAACCGATATATCCATATCCGGAAAAATCCCATATCGCCGTTCCCTAGTGCACACGCGCACTTATTAACCTTACCGTCAGGCCCCCTAAGAAAATTGCACCGAGTAGTTTGAAGTCTTAAAAATGCCTCTAACAACCAGGTTCCGTGTTACTGCTCGGTACACAGAGGGGTGTAGAGTAAGGAAACTTGCTTAACAATGTTTCTCACATGTGATATTGAAACTTCTGAAAGTATTTGATGAATGCATGTGCATGAGAACTGAATGTATATGAGTTTTTGTGGCCTGCAGTTTGAGACAGTGGCAGAGCCTGTTGCTGGTGCAGGGGAAGGCATAGCAGGTCGTGGCACAAGCTGTGGGGTAGGAAGGGTGAGGGTTGAGGGTCGATAAGACGCCAAGGTCCTGGACTGGTTCAGTGAGATGGAGTGTGTTTCCCTGGATGGTGAGGCTGCCGATCAGGAGGGCCTTGGTCTTGTTGACCGATGAAAATTAGCTCATATCCAGAACTTGATGTCTGACAGACAGGACAGCAGTGGCAGCGAATAACCAATTTATCTGAAGGATGGATGGCGAAGACACTGGGAAAAATTCCTTTCAGGCTTTGTTTTGTGTCACATTTAACATCCACCTGAACAAGGAGTCTCATCCTTGGTGAGTTTAATGTCTTATCCAAAGGACGGCTGCTCTGATAATACAGAGAACCGGACAGTAAGCAAGAACCAGGATATGTCCAGCTCAAGTCAGCTCCACACAACAACAACAACCTCAGAAACACCAACAAAAACTGCAAAGAGTATTTATCTTGTGTAACATGTAACCTTTAAATATATGGGATGAGGCATTTTACACTGACAGGCTGCGACAGTGAGAAAGAGTAACGTGCGAAGGAATCCATCTTCAATCAAGTCAAACTTTTATCTGTGTTTACAATGAGCAAATACTCGTAGTAATGGTGTGGTGTGTGTGTGGGGGTATTTTTTATTGTTGTGCAGTCAGAGGATCTACACCCAACCACAGGTGTGTGCACATACACTGACCAGCACCGCGCAGTAACAAACACAGAGTGTAACAAACACTTAGCTGAGACCTTCAGCACCTCCAAGAGCAACATGATGCCACACAATATACACACAACACACACCCATCCAACCATACAACACACACCATCCCATCGACCCACACACACAAACAACACATACCCACCCATCCACCCACACACATACCCACACAATACACACCCACACAACACACACACACCCACAACACCCACCCACACAACACCCACCCAAACACACACACACACATATGCACCCACACAACACACATACACCCAACACCCACCCACACAAAGCGCTCAGCACTCCTGTTCCAAACCCCCCCCACCACAATGGTCCTGGAACCACTGGCCCCAATGGACCAGGTGCCCGTCATGAATAAATATTTGTTGTGGTTTGTGTGTGTGTGAATGTGAACGCTGTTGTGTTGCTATTACCATCACCATCTTCATGTAGAAACAGCTGAGTTATCACACATTTGCTTTCCGGCCTCTGTTCCTGTCACCTCTCAACCTTGCCTTGGCTCTCACCTCCTTTCACTCTTTGAACAGACCAACACCAAGGGAAGTACCTAGATTAAAAATCTGGAGCAGGAATTCTGATTGATTTTCCTCTCCCTTCCCACCCACTCCCCCCGCCCCGCCCACTCATGTGAAATGTCAGTGTTTGGTACAATAATAATCCTTGCATTTGATTTAGTGCTTTTCACGTCTGCTAGACGTCTCAAAGCGCAAAATGCAGCAGCCAATTGCGCACAGCAGTGTCCCACAAACAGTGTGTATGTTTGTGGATTGAAATGACCAATTTTATTATTGTGTTTGTTTTTTTGGACATATTATTATTAGGCGTGCGGAGTAAGAAAACTTGCCCAAGGTTTCGCCCTGACCTGCCTGGATATGAACACAGGTCTCACGCTTGTAAGGTGAGTGTTCTAACCACTGAGCTTCAGGACTCCACATATGCCCTGCAATCTGAATCTGTACCAGAGGAGATGAATCTGTACGCTTGGAGCCAGTTAGACCTACACACAGACACAAACTTACGCAGTGTCTCGCACCTTCCATAATGTTCCAAATATTAAATCAACAACACCGTCTCCATGTGGTGGAAGCTTTATTTTAAAACTAATGCTATACATACCTGCACAAAAGAGGCAGTTTCATTTTTTTTAAAAAAACCTCTGTTAACCAACTTTGGTTGTCGCTTCAAACCATCAAAGTTTCACAATATAATTCCTATGGTTTTAATATTAAATTAGAATCTTCAGTGCTATACATTAGTTAGATTTTTCAGTGCTATACAATAGGCTAACACCAGCAGCTATAAATAGTCATGATTGAAATCTAAGAAACACTCCATACAAAAAGAGAACTCAAATCATCTTCACAAACATCATCTGCCTGCTCGCAAACAAACAGCGCCATTGTCAGCCCACGCAGACTAAAAGATAATTAAAGTGCAGTTTTTAACCTAATGCCTATATCCAAACCCAATCCCAACCCCAACCCAACAATCAAGTCTCTGGTCAGCTACTGCTTAAGGGTAATGGTATCTGCTGGAAATGATGGGGGTGGGAGGGCACGGATTGTGGCTGGCAATGTAAATGAGGAGTTGAGTTGCTCAGCCGAGCATCTGAAACATGTGGAAATCCATCACCTACATAACAATCTCCAAACCAAACTGAGAATTCCATTCATCCCAGATTCCATATCCAGATTCCCAGAGATAGATTGTTTGAATGGAATGCACTCGCTCTCTCTCCCTGGAGGTACTCCCAACTTTACCTAATTCTGGTGAATATTAGGCCCAGGTTGACAAAGAAACAAGACTTGGGGACTCCAGAGTGTATGTGTTGGGGTAACTGCTGGAGTCTAACCAGCTATAACCGCTTAGCTTACCATTGATGTCATTGCTTTTACACGTTTTCCAGCGAGGAAGGATTTCCTGCCCCCAATGATTGGTCACCATCAGTGCACTCCTTTGTGAAGGAGGATGGTGTTCGGTGATGTACTGTGTTAGTGTTTAAACCCACAGAACCCTGGGGCCTTCCTATGTCAGTGAAACTTCCTATGTCAGTGAGGAACGAGAGACTGGGAACAAGAGCAACGGCAAGTCACCCTCCCCATTCTCAGCCACCTGCCCACCCCAGAGACAATAAGGTATTAGGGGCCAAGAAGGGCAAGAAAACGAGCATTTGGGAAAAGTAACAGGAATAAGGGACTCAAAATCTAAAGCCAGTTCCCAGTGACCAACTACCTAAGTGCGGCTAGAAACCTTCTGCTCCCGGGAAACCTGACGGTGTCCAGCAGCCAGGCAGGCAGTGCTGGTGTATTGCTGTTACCTGGTGGAGGTGCTGAGGAAGGTTCTTTGGTTTGGGAATGCTCATTATCCATCGGCCACTACAGGGATTTGGATAGAAATGTGAGGTGGTGAGAGTCACTGTGAGCAGTGAGGGGGTGAGCGGTGACTGTCCAGCGCCTTGGGACATCCTTCTGACGTGAAAGGCGCTATACAAGTGTAATTTTGCTGTTGTTGCTCTGCAGCCCCACACTGCACTACGCCTCATCATGGTCCAAGCTGAACAGCAGGTAGCAGGTCTCCAGGTGATCTGAACCCAAGCGATGTTCAAACTGAGGCTGGAGGTCCTCAGGAGTCAGGCCTTGGAAAAAGTTAGAAGCAATTTGATGAAAGAGGGTCTCGCCAACATCATCTGCAACACAAACAAGACTCCACTCAAACATCAGTTGGTCATCTATGTTCAGTAAGGAAGGCTTTCAAGGTTCAGCAGGCTTCAGCCTTCCTCCCCTCACTCTCTGGAACTCTATCCCAGAGTCCCTCCACCTCACTCTCCCTTCCCTCGGTTTCACAAGACACCTCTTTTGACCCTCTCTTTTTGTTATCTTTCTCCTCCCAGGTCCCTGGGTTCCCACCCGCACTTCTGGTATCCACTCAAAACTGTGAATATGTTTTTAGACATCCTCCTGACTTGAAAGCCGCTGTACATTGTGCTGGACTGGGGGATTTTGACCCATTTTGGGGCTTTGCTTTCCAGCCAAAGAACAATCGCAGAAATTCTCACTCAGAACTTGAACTCTCTCTGACCACAAACACTGCAGTTTTGTAACAGTAGTAAAATAACTGGCAACACAACTCCAGTCAGCCTCACACATTATCTACTAAAAAGGCAGGCAGTCCATTGAGTTCCCTCCAAATGGGTTCCATTCGTTGAATACAAATCTATATTCTCTGCCATCAGCATCAGCTCCATGCTATCACACAGTCATATTGTACTTGTGATAACATGGAGCTGATGCTCTGATGCTTTTAAGCGCTCTTGAGATGCTCCCCTGTGCGGAGGGGGCTATAAGTTTTCGTTGCGGTTGTAGTTGTACACTTCAATATGCTTCACCAGCTTTGCTATTTCACAACCTCTCTAAAATCTTTCTAAAACAAATCCCTCCTTCCTTAGGTATCAAAATCAACAGGATGGGAGGGAATGAATGAATGGGAGGGTGGAATAGGAAACGAGGGAACAATAACTTGCGTTTATGTAGCACTGTACATGTCGGGAGGGAGGACGTCCCAATTGCAGTGCACAGTCAAGGATTGGTATCCGAGCTCGGGGTTGCATTCAAGATGGGTGGAGGGCCACCACTCTTTCAGGCAATGCATTCCAGATTCCAACAACTTGCTGCATGAAACAAATTCTCCTCACCTCCCCTCTGCTTCTTTTAGAAACTATTTTAAATCTGTGACCTCAAGTCATTGACACACCCCAGCAGTGGAAACAGTTTTTCCCTGTTTACCCTATCGAATCCCCTCATGATTTCGAAAACTTCCATTAGGTTTCTACGTAACCTTCTCTGCTCCAATGAGAATAAACCTAGCCTCTCTAGCCTTTCCTCATAACCAAAGTCCCTCATTCCTGGTACCATCGTGGTAAATCTCCTCTACACTCTTTCCAATGCCTTAACATCCTTCCTAAAGTGTGGTTCCCCAGAACTGAACACAGTACTCTAGCTGGGGCCTAACTTATACAGGTTAATCATAACTTCCTGACTTTTGTATTCCATGCCACTACTTATAAAGCCTAGTGTCCCTAGCCTAGTGTTAGCCCTATCTAACTGTCCTGGCTCTCGTCAACGTCTTCAGTCCCACAGCTTTCACCTCCCCGACCTGCCCCTAAAACTCTTCGAACCCGTATATAACTTAGGCGTCGGGTTCAACCCCAAATTATCCTCCCTCCCCCACATCTGGTGCCTCACCAACACCACCTCCGTCTCCACCAATATGTCATCCCAAAAGCTGCCGAAATCCTGGTCTATGCCTTTGTTACCTCTCTGCTGTGTACTCCTCCACCCGCATTCTCACCCGAACCAAACTTTGCTCCCTGATTACCCCAGTCCTTGGCAGTCTACACTGGCTCCCTGTCTCAGAGCGGATCGATGTCAAGACCCTCACTCTTATTTAAATCCCTCCACTCCTCTGCACCCCCCTACCTCTCTGACTTCCTCACTCCTCACAACAGTACCTGTTACAATTCTCTACTGGGTCTGGTCTCCTCCTTGTCCCCCGAATCCTCTGTTGTACTAT
Source organism: Hydrolagus colliei (assembly GCA_035084275.1). Taxonomy (NCBI): domain Eukaryota; kingdom Metazoa; phylum Chordata; class Chondrichthyes; order Chimaeriformes; family Chimaeridae; genus Hydrolagus; species Hydrolagus colliei. The sequence goes on along the minus strand of CM068754.1, from coordinate 1,489,131 downwards.
TGGCGGCCGTATCTTCAGCCACTAGACCCTGGGGCTCTTCAACTCCCTCCTCACTCCGTTTGCCTTTCCCTATCCTTTCCTATTTTCAGGTCAGGCCTGAAGACTTTTCTTTTCAATTGCGCTTTTGGTCACCTTTTTCCCCCTCGCTCCTGGATTCCACTTTGTGAAGTGCTCTGAGACACCGTCTGGCATGGAGGGCTATATAAATCCAAATTGTTGTTGTCACCTTCAAAGAGTTACTTACATGAACTTCCCGGTCTCTCTGTTCCTTCACCCCCCTTAAGATTGTACTATCTAGACAACATTGCCTCTCATTTCTTCTTCCCAAAATGTATCACCTCAAATTTCTACACATTAAACTTCATGTGTCTACCCATTTTACCATTCTGTCTATGTTAATACCGTGGGCTTCTATTTTCCTTACAAGTCTCTTATGTGGCACTTTGTCGAATGCTCTTTGAAAGTCCACATAAACTACATCAACTGCATTACCTTCATCCACCCTTTCCGTTACCTCATCAAAAAACTCTACCAGGTTTGTTAGTCTAGGTTTGTCTTTAACAAATGCGTGCTGGCTGTCCTTTGTTAACCAATATCTTCTAAGTGAAGATTTATTTTATCCAGGATTATAATCTCTAGAAGTTTCCCCATTACTGATGTTAGACTGACTGGCCTGTGGCCTGCAGTTCACAGGTTTGTCCATCTGTCCCTTTTTATACAGGGGAGTAACATTAGCAACCCTCCAGTCCTCAGGCACCACCTTGTGTCTAAGGAAGGCCAGAGCCTCTGCTATTTGCTCCCGTACTTCCCTTCGTAACCTAGGATGTATCCCACCGGCCCGGATGACTTATCTACCTTGAGCGCTGTCAATGTTTTAATACTTTCTCTCTGTTTATATTTATCCTATCCATTTCCTCTACCCTCTTCTCCGATACTAGGGCATTGGCTGCATCTTCTTCTTTTGTGAAGACAGAGGCAAAGTACTCATTCAGTACATCAGCCATGCCCTCTGGCTCCACAGTAAGATTTCCGCCTTGGTCCCTAATTGGCCCCACCCTACTGTTGAATAACTTTTTATTCTTGATATGCTTGTATACAGTCAATTCATTTTACAGTATATTGTGTGAAGCGCTTTGAGACATCTAGTAGAAGTGAAAAGCTCTATATCAAATGCAAGGATTATGATTATTATTATAAAATACCTTAGGATTTCTTTTAATGTAACCAACTAATCTTCTCTCATACAATCTCTTTGCCCATTATTTCCTTTTTCAATTCTCCTCTGTACTTCCTATATTCTATTTGGTTGTCTTTTGAATTTTGTGCATGACATTTGTCATAATCCTCCCTTTTCTGTTTTATTTCAGGCACAATCATCCAGGGAGGTTTGGATGCCCTACTTTTTCCCTTTGTGGTAACGCATTTGTTCTGTCCCTGACTATCTACTCCTTGAAGACTTCACACTGCTCCTTAGCTATTTTACCTGCCAATCTTCCTTTCCAGTCCACCTTGGCTAGATCCTTTTTAACTCACTAAAATTAACCGTCTCCCAATTGAGTATCTTCACCTTTGAATTTGCTTGACACTTTCCATACGTACTTTGAATCTAAAAGGGGGCCTCGGCTGTTTACCATCTACATCAACGATCAAGATAAGGACATCGAGTGTAATATATCTAAATTTGCTGATGATACGAAACTAGGAGGAAGTGTAATACCAATTACATTTAAAAAATGCAGCGCGATGTAGATAGGTTAGGTGAGTGGGCAGGTAGGTGGCAGATGAAGTATAATGTAGGGAAGTGCAAAGTCATCCACCTAGATGGCAAAAACAGCAGAGCAGGTTATTTTTTAGGGGGAGAGATTGGAAAGTGTTAGCATGCAGAGGGACTTGGGTGTCCTTGTACACCGAACACAGAAAGTTAGTAAGCAGGTGCAGCAGGCAATTAGGAAGGCTAACGGTATGTTAGCTTTCATTATGAAAGGATTAGAGTATAAGAGTAGGGAAGTCTTGCTGCAGCTGTATAGGGCCCTGGTGAGACCATAACTGGAATACTGTGTGCAGTTTTGGTCTCCTTATTTAAGAAAGGATGTACTTGCCTTGGAGGGAGTGCAGCGTAGGTTTACTAGGTTAGTACCTGGAATGAGGGGGATGAGTTATGATGATAGGTTGATTAATTTGGGCCTATATTCTCTGGAATATAGAAGAATTAGAGGGGATCTTATAGAAATCTATAAGATTATTAAGGGGCACGACAAAGTAGATAGTGGGAGATTGTTTCCCCTGGTTGGAGAATCTAAAACCAGGGGTCACTGTCTTAAAGTTAGGGGTCAGCCCTTTCACACTGAGTTGAGAAAAAACTTCTTCACTCAGAGGATGGTGGATGTATGGAATTCTTTACCCCAAAGGTCTGCTGATGATCATATTGAACATATGCAAGCCTGAGTTAGATAGATTTCTCATTTATAAAGGGATTAAGGGGTGTGGGGATAAGGAAGGTAGCTGGAGTTAGAGTAGAATATCAGCCATGATTGAATGGCGGGGCAGGCTCGATGGTCCGAATGGCCTACTCCTGCTCCTATTTCTTGTTTTAATGATGTTGTGATCACTGTTGCCCCGATGCTCTCCTACTGAAACCTGCTCCACTTTCCCCACTTCATTCCCCAGAAGCACGCCTTCCTCATTGGGCTGGAAACATACCGATCAAGAAAATTGTCCTGTATACATTTAAGGAATCCTTACCCCTCCTTGCTCTTTACGCTGTTATTTTGCTGGTCTATGTTGGGACAATTGTAGTCCCCCATTACCACTACTCTATTGGTTTTGCATTTTTCTGAAATCTGCTTGCAGATCTGCTCGTCTACTACTATCCCACTATTTGGTGGTCTATAGTATACCCTTAACAACTTAACAGATCGTTTTTTGTTCCTCAACTCTAACCAGATAGATTCTGTTTTTAGCGTCTAACACCTTGTCCCTTTCCAAGGCTGTAACCGTGTCTTTAATTAATATGCCACCTCCTTCCTCTTTTTTTTTCCTTCTCTATCCCTCCTGAATATGTTATAGCCAGGAATCTTCAGCTCCCATTCCTGCCCTTGTTTGAGCTCGGATTGGTCTCCGTTACTGCTACTACATCACATCGCCCTGTGGCAACTTGAGCCTGCAGCTCACCAATCTGGTTTGCCAAACTCCGAGCATTTACGCACATGCACTCCAAGACAGACTTAGCCTGTTCTGCATTTTCCCTTTGTCTTATTAATCCTTTTTCTGGACAACTGCTTTTTGCATTCCCATTCCCCATCAAAATCAGTTTAAACCCTCCCCTATAGCACTAGATAACCTCTCTGCAAGGACATTGGCCCCATCCCTGTTCAGATAAACCATCCATCTTGTCCCACCTGCCCCAGAACTGATCCCAATGATCCAGTAACCTGAGGCCCTCCATTCTGCACCATTTCTCCAGCCACACAATCATATGTTTGATCCTGCCATTTTGAAACTCATTTGCACGAGGCACTGGAAGTAATCCAGAGATCACCACTGAGGTTCTAGTCTTTAGCTTTTTCCCAGCTTCTGTGGTATCTCAGCCCTTTCCTGAGTGACATCATGGATCCCAACATGGACCACCACCTCTGGATGTTCCCCTCCACACTGTAGAATTTGTTTTAATTGGTTCGAGTGTCTCAGTCCTTCTGACGTGAAAGGCGCTATTATTGTTGTTGTTGTTGTTGAACACCTTGCACAACAGCCTGGGGTGTTTCAGTCAAAGTAATATGCCATGTATTCCGGATCTCAGCTGTACCCAGCAACCTTCCCAAAGGGAGAGTGGCAGAGGGCAACAACAACAACAAAATTACATTTATAGAGTGCCTTTCACGTCGGGCGGGCAGACTTGCACCTTCTAGGAATCAACTGTTGGGCAGTAGAAATGGTGAAGGAATTGGATCAAGTTTGTTTCTCGGGCAAAGAAAGACTCAGAGAATGAACTAACTGCAAATCAAACTGTGTCTGGTGGTCAGTATAACTCATCACTCGAGGTCTCCTCATTCCCACCACCTGGGAACATCCCAGGATTGTCCAGAACGCAGTGTAGATTTGACAGCGACTCTACAGTCTGGGACTGTAACAAGTCAATAACCTGCAGATGGGAACTGCTCTGCGGCAGCTGAAGGCAAAGCCTCTTACCTATACACCTCTCTCGCAGGGTCTTAATAGTGGATGAGATGTTGGAACTCGCTTCGTCTTGGTCTCTTTGCTCTAAAAATGCCTCATTAACGGCAGTGACTTCCATGGCACATCGGGCATTACACACGATTTCTGCCAGATCATCGTCTCCCTCTTCAAAGTCATCCACGTACTCGGTGAAATCCACCTCATCAGTGAGCACTGCACCAAAGTCACAGGCAGGCAGATACATTAGGTCATGCACTACTGATAATAATCTTTGCATTTGATTTAGCGCCTTATTATATCTTCATAACGCCTCAAAGTGCTTCACGAGAACTAATGTAAAGAGGAACAACTGTGTATTTTGTGGGACACCGAAGTGCGCAATTAGCTGCCGCGTTTCATCGTTTGTAAATTCACTTTACGGTGTATTCTGTGAAGAGCTTTGAGATGTCTCAAAGACGTGATAAGACGCTCTATCAAATGCAAGGTTTATTATTATTATGATGTTATTATTAAGTGTGGAGGACTGGGTACTGCTGAGTTTAAAAACAATAGCTTATCATCGACAAGCTTCCTGACGTTTGTTCAGTCACAGCAATCCACCCCAACCCTCCACCCCACAAAAAACCTCCAAAACAGTGAACTTCAATCCCCTTCAGCCAACCTCATCAATCAACTTGCAAACATGCATGGAATGAAGTAGTGCTTAAAAGCTGGCTGTCATTTTGAAGCATTGAATAGATATTTTAAAGTACACATTTAGCCAGTCTGTCCAGTCAGCACAAACGTTCAGGATGTGTTGTATTGACCTGGTGCTGATGCAGCTAAACCCGACCATGCCAGCGACAGGGAGGTGAAAATCAGCAGGTTTTTCACTCCTGGCAGCTATTCACAGACTGTTTCATTAAACTGTGGGGGCTGCTGCTCCCTCCAAAACATTCACATTGCTCCAAACAATTTAGTTATCGTTTCACCTTCTTACAGTTTAGTTTAAATCCTGATTTTATCCTCTATGTGCCTACAATGACTTTGCCTCTCTCGGCTTAAAGCAAAATTGATTTAGCAGCATCGGGTTAAACCTGCAGTGCCAGGCCTGAGGACAACAACAAGTGTCATTAACACAGCGCCTGTGACATCAGGAGGATGTCGCAAGGGGGCTCAGCAATCACAGATTTGGACCCAAGCATCAGGAGGGGTGGAGGGCAGGAAGGCAAGGAGGGTGACTGAAGGCACAGTCGAAGGGGAGGGTCTTGGGACGGGTCTTTGTACGTGCCCCGGGAAGCTAATCTGTGTGAAGGGCGCTATATAAACTTATTGTTGTTGAATATAAAGGTCAAGGTCCCATCATGTTCAGGTGGACTTTAAACATTCCCTGGCCCTATTCGGGAAGGGATGTATAATAATCATTGTTGCATTTGATATAGTGCTTTATTACATCACTGAGATGTCTTAAAGCGCTTCACATGGCATATGGTAAAGTGGAGTGACTGTGTGTTTTGTTGTCAAAACCTGGGTTTGATTCCCAGCAGGGAGAAACCTTGGGCAAGTTAACCGTAAATCTAAACATCTAAAGTGCTCTGGGACGCTATATGAATGCAAGTTGTTGTTGTTATCTGGTTGAATAGAAGGTTGGTTATTAGACTGTAGCATCAGTGAAAGATGACTCATTGTCTCGGTGAGTCATTTTTACCTTCTGCTTCTTCGTAGGTTTCATCTGCCACTAGCGATTCTGGGACCCCACCCTCAGGGCAATCCTCTCCCGAGGACAAACTGTCCTGATCAAAGTCATCAATGTATTCACATTTCGTCTCTTCTTCACTGAGCTCCAGATCAGCCCTTGCCTCTGGAGCCTGAGTTTGCTCGATGCTCTGGGCGCTGAGGCAGGGGGGAGCTGACACCGCCCGGAAGCTCCTAGTGTCGTAGGAGGTGCACAGAGGGTTACACAAGCCAGCTGTCACCTCGTCATCCTCCTTCTTGGTCACTGGAAGCTGCTTTGGGGAATGGTGGCACTTGGTGAGTTGCATCTCCTGCTGCTTGATGAAGAGTTTGAGGTGTTCCTGGACGGAGGGCATGTTGAGGATGGTGCTGGCACTCGGCCTCTCCTCCGGGCACTTGTTAAGAATGTTTTTGATCAACTGGTGCAGGTTCCCCGAGTAGACGGCGGGCACCTGGGCATAGTCCCCCTTGACGATCTTATAAAACAAGCTGATGAGATTCCTGGCATGAAAGGCAGGTTTCAAGGCACAGATTTCAAACAGGAGACAGCCGAGAGCCCAGATGTCAGATTTGGAGCTGTAGGGCACATCCTCGCATAGTTCTGGGCTGAGATAGCACGGGGTTCCCACACAGGTGTTGGCCACATCCAGAGTGTGGTTCATTATTTTAGAGATACCGAAATCCCCCAGTTTGACTGTGCCTTTCTTTGTGAGGAAGACATTGGGTGTTTTGATGTCCCGATGGAGGATCTTCATGGAGTGAATATACTGAACGGCCATAACTAACTGAACAAACCACTTCATCACTTCATCCTCAGCAAAAAAGCCCTGGCCTTTCTTGGACTGTACAAGGTCATCCAAAGTGCCACCATCACAGTAATCCTGGACAATGAAGATGGCCTCTTCTTCTGGGTCAAAGTAATACTCGTGACAGGTGATGATGTGAGGGTGTTTGAGTTGGGTCAGGATGATGGCTTCCTGCAGAACAGCTTCCTTGGTTCTTGTCTTGCGCGAGGGATCGATTTTGATCCGTTTGACAGCGTAGAGTTTCTTAGTTTCTCGATTCTTCATCAGGTAGACATCCGCACTGGCTCCTCTCCCAATAGTCATCACCTTCTCATACTTCTCCATCCTCTGCTGCTCAGAGCCGTCAGGCTTGTGCTGTTGTACAGATTGTAAAAACATTTACCTCAGTAGACATAAACAATCTATACATTTTAGCATTTTATCATGCAGCTGAGACATCTCGTCATGGTGGAGTAACTGGGTCAAATCCGTTCAAGCGACCACCTCCATTCAACAACCACCTTCATTCAGCAACCACCTCCTGCTAACAATACTCTGGAACTGCCCAGTTCAAACACCAATGAACCCTTGCTCAGAGGTCATACTTAGATAAAGGTCACTTTGGACCAATCCTGAGTAGTTATTGAGGACAGGTTTGACTGAGTTTATAGGCAAACAAGATAGGTTTATAGGTTGCAAATATAGCCCACAGCAAGATACCACAAACAGCCATGAAGTGGGGATTTTTACCAAGGAAATTTGGAGAAACTCCTTATGTTTCCAACTATTGCTGAGATCCTTAAAATCTACCTGGACAGTCAAACAAGACCTTAATGTCTCAACCAAACAATAGCACATCAATAAAGCAGTGCTGCCCATTAAGACTGTCAGCCGAGACCAGCAACAACAACTTGCACAATATAGCGCCCTCTGCGCAGAGCGGTGCCTCAGGTGAGTAATTTTGAGGATGAACCCACAACCTTCTGACTCAAAGAGAGAGTGCTGCTAACTGAGCCAGGTTCATTGGCAACAACAAACAATCATCACCCTCAGTAAACTCTGGCCCCTCTCCCGTCACCAGTTCTAGCCAGACTCCAACCTGCTTACCCCCCAACCCACCACCCGCTGCCTCCCACTTAACTGGCTCCAGCCAACTGCATGTCACTTGTGCCCTTCATTCCACCATTGGTGATGGCGCTTTCAGCCACTAAGCCCCAAAACTCTAACACACGCTTCCTGTATCTCTTCGCCTTGCCCTCCCCTTCCCCATCTCCTGAAGACCTTCCCCTTCAATTGTACCTGTGGTGCCCTCCCCTCCGCCCTGCTCAGTGTTGTGCTGGGAGGTGTGAGGGAGGCTACAATAAATACAAGTTGAGGAATGTTACCATCTGATGTCGCTACATTAACACCTCAAGTCACCTCAATCAATAACAATCGAGTTAGCCAGAGCTGACACCCCACCCTGGTCATGTGTCTGTCTGTGTGTGTCTGTGTGTGTGTGTGAGAGAGAGAGAGAGAGAGAGAGAAATACCAATGAACAAGACACAAGATGAGTTTTAGAAGTTTGGAAAAAAAAGCCACTTTAACAATATTAGCCACAAAAGCTTCCCCTCCCCCCACCAGCCCCCCCCCAACTAGCCCTACCCCCTCCCCCCCACCCGCCCCACTCCGCCCCCCCAGCCCTACCCCCCCCCCCACCAGCCCTACCCCCTCCCCCCAGCCCCCCCCCCAGCTCCCCACCACCACTCCCCGCCACCCACTCCCCCCCCCCCATCCACTCCCCCCCACCCAGCCCTCCCCCCTCCGCCCCCCTCCGCCCCCCCAGCCCTACCCCCCCCAACAAACAAACAGAAGCAGACTGAGAGAAAGACAGAGAGAGAGACACACACACAGTTGTTTATGTGACCCTGTCACCCTGACCCCGGGGGGAGCGGCAGCTTCACAACCTCTCGGCGTCCCCGCGTCTCCTAGGAAGTGACGTGTTGCCACAGGAAACCAGGGTATCAGCCAATCAGTGGCCTCAGGCTGTCAGCCAATAGCAGCCACAATGATAGCCAATTAGCGGGCTCGGAGAGCAGCCAATCAGCGGGCTCGGAGAGCAGCCAATCTGCGGGCTCGGAGAGCAGCCAATCAGCGGGCTCTGAGAGCAGCCAATCATCGGTCTTAGATCAGGGGGCGAGCTCTGTCACCTCCTACAATCAGTCCAGATTGACTGTAATCCTGACCAAGTTATTCTGTGTATAACATGTGACCATTTCTCAATAAAAGCAATGATGTTGACGTGGTCATTTCAACCCCTGACTGTTTGGGGGACATTGCTCTGCGCCACGTTTCGCTTTCCAGTCTATTCTGTGATACACTTTCAGATGTCTCGAAGACAACAACAACAAAATGACACTTGTTCAGCGCCTTTCATGTCAAAAGTGCATCTCGAGGCCCTGGACAGTCCTTGTTTCAGACCAGAGCTGGGGTCGGGATCGGGGAGGGTGGAGGGAAAGGGGGGGATTTGGGGTTGATCAATGGGACGGTCAAAGAGACGGGACTTGAAGGAGGCCAGGGAGGGGGCATGGTGGAGGGTGAAGGCAGGCAGGTAGGGTATTAGGAGGTTGCAGAGGGGAGGTGGGGGGGGAGCGGGGTGAGGCCATGGAGGGCTTTGAACATGAAGAGCAGGATTTTGAATTGAATCCTCTCGATGATAGGGAGCCAATGGAGTTGGACAAGGATGGGGGAGGAGAGATGGAGTCACGGAGCTTGGTGCAGGAGAGGACACTGGCCGCAGATTTCTGGATGATCGAATCATGGCTTGGATGTGGGGGAGGAAAGACGGTTGAGGATCAATCAAGACACTTAGGTTCCTGACTGGCTTGGTGAAGTTGAGTGTACAACCATGAGGGTTGATGCTGCCAGTGCTTGATGCATGAAGGGTTAAGACAGAAAGAAAGAGTTGGGTGTCATCCGCATACAGGTGGAAGTTAACCCCATGTCTGTGGATGATGTCACCAAGTATGTAGACGTTAAAAAGTAGGGGGCCAAGGACAGAGCCCTTAGGGACAGTGCGGGGGAGAAGGAGGAGAAGCTGTTAGTGGCGACAAAGTGGAGATGGTGAGAAAGGTAGGAGTTGAACCAGGCGAGGGCAGATCCGTGAAGATTGAGGCAGGAGGTGGTGTAGGACGATGGGGTGGGCGACAGTAATGAAGGCAGCTGAGAGGTCGAGGAGAAGAAGATGGTAAGAGAGAGCCCTGATCACAGATGTTTAAAATGTGGTTAGAGACTTTGACCATGGATGTCTCTGTGCTATGGGCATTACGGAAGGGTTATGGGAATCAGGGATTGGAGGGGTTCAAAGACAGAATGGAGAGAAAGAAAGGAGATAGGGCTAGAGAGTAGACATGGGTCCAACGAAGGACCCTATCCCTACTCTCACAGTGTCAGATAAAGACATAATAAAGGCACTATATCAAATGCAAAGTATACAGAGGCATGTGGAGTAAACAAACTTGCTAAGGTTTCGTCCTGCCCAGGAATTCAACCCGAGTACTATAGAGCATTTGCCTGCGAGGCAAATGCTCTATAGAACTTCATAATATTAAAACTGCGTTAGAAAAACAGAAAGCAAGTGCGAGGTTACATGAAGTGCTGAGCATCAGGAGCCATTCATGGGATGGATTCCAAATATAAGAATTGGAATGAATAGGTTTAAGCAATTTCTTTATTTAATATGCAATTTATATATAGACAATAAGACAATACAAAGGATCAGCTCAATAATCTCCTCAGGTGCTTCAATAAAATGACTACAAGTATTTACAGTTGCCCTGCGAGGGCAACAATGTTTGAGAGATTCTAGGACATCACTTGCACTGGGATAAAGTGTAACCAGCATTCAGCAAGTTAGCGAAGCTGGTACCTTGGAGTGATGGGACCTGGTAACATACAGCACACACCAGAGAGCTAACAGCTTTTCACTGGGATTGCCATCTGTTTACTTGAGGAAGGTTAAGCCAGCACAAATACTCGTGTTGGAGGCAGTAAACAGATTGGCGCTCAATGTGAAAAGCTTATATTATCCATACAGGTGTGTGTATCAGCGCGGATCCACTAGTGTTGCTGAGTAAGTATGGTAGGGGAACAAGCAATATATAGGCATCAGTTTTTGACTGCTGGGGGAGTCAAACAGTGATAATAGTAATAAACAGTAGTAATAACAGAGTAAAGTTACGAGGCTACAATCCAATGAGATCAAAACATTAAAACAAGCCCACGATAATCAGAGACCCTCCCAACCCCCTCCCCTGATCACACTTTGTACATACAAGTCATTGCACAATTGCAGTCTACAGTACAGACAGCTTCTGAAAAAGATTAACATTTTTTTCCCCCAACATTGAGAACCCCAGTCCCACAGTTCTGAACTCATCGAATAAAAGTTTCAGTGCCTTTCTCTCCTCCCTCCCCCCACTCGCCCCTTTAACCCTGTGCATCAGTCAGCTTAGAAAGGGCTAATGACCTCCCACAACGAACAAGCCACAGACTTGACCTGGTGTAACTCAACAAGCAGAGACACCAACAAGTCAGGTACTTAAACCATGGGTGTTGACAGTCACGACGTTCGGTCATCGCAGGCCTGTGGGCCACAAGCCGAATGATACATGTCAAGAATTTAAAAACCGTACAGTAGCGATCTCTCCGCTGAGAGGAAGGCGGCTGATGGTTTGTCCAGCGTTAACAACATCGTGAAGATAAGGGATTAGCTTTTTAAAAATCAAACAAATAAGAATTTAGCGTATAAACATTTATGATGGGACAGTTCCAGCTATACATTTAAACGTACAGTTACACTTATAAATAGACAAAAAAATCATAGATTTCATTTACAGTTTTTTTATGACATTGTATTAAAGAGGAACTATACTCTGATGGTCACTCCTCTTTCTTCCCTCCCTCCCTCCACCTCTCCCTCACTAATTCATTATCACTGTGTAGAATGCAATTCCTTTGAGTGTCGTGTCTAGTCTTTTCACTGCTGAGAAGATGGGTGAGACACTGGAGACTCGTTCCTTCAGTAAAAGCCATCTTCGTAGCAGTGGGGGTGGGGGGGGGGGGGAAGCTTAGTTTAGGGACTAGACCTTCTCAGATATATTTGCTCAGATTCAGTGGCGCATAAAAAGGAACGAGAATCTTGAACAGTAATTAAAGGGTGATTAGAGATGATGATTAGAGATTAGAGATGATGGTTTAAGATGCTTTGCAACACCAGCTCAATCCCAACAGTCCATCGCTGGCATTCCCCAATGTAAACATGTGCACAACTATAGGGATACAATCTTCTCACATGGCCAGCAGCCAGTGCCAGCCACATCTCCATTGAATCTATAAACTGCGCACCAGAAAGATACATACGGTTGGCAGCACCGCTCATTTGCAGGTGCAGGACACTGCGATCATGTCCTCGTACTCCTTGTACACAATCTGGTCGTTCTCTTTCAGGAGGACACTGATCGGGTTGTATTTCAAGGGGACGCACGATGGGCGGGGGACATTCTTATCAACAATCTCATTGATGAAAGTCTGGACAATGGCGTGGTTGGGTGAGTGGTACCCGTAGGGAAGGATTCGAGGGCAGGCTCCCTTGCAAAATTTGGGGTCATACTTAGGGGGAGCTATAATCCAGTGATCCCATCCCAGCTGTTCGAAGCTTACCAGGAAGGAACGAAGCTTGCACTGGTTTCGAGGGAGATTCTTCTTACGGAGATAATTTGGGATGTCAGAGCCAATGTTGCTCAACTGGCGAGGCCTCCGTGACAGGATCCGGGTTTGGGGAATAACGGGGATATGGCTGTTCTCATCCCCATTCCTTTGATGAGCAGCCTCGTCTGTGTCATTGAGATACAACAGAAGGGAGGGGATTGGCAGGTGGAAGGGGACTTTCCGCTTCTTGCCTTGACTGCTCTTTCCTTGTTTGGTACACATGTAACTGATGTGTAGGTCCAGCTTCCGGGCATTATACCCGTTTGGGAAGAGGACGCAAGAGGTCACATCAGCCTCCGACCAATGGTTGTTCAGTTTCACTTCAAGTCTGATCGGCAGCTCCAAGCTGGTGGAGTTCCATGGGAACTTCAAGATGGCGTAGGCTGTAGGGACACATCTGATCTCACAGGAAATCATAGCACTCTTGTACAAGTAGACAACTGCAACTTTAACTAGATGCTCCAGCTCAGGAAGTTGGTTCAAATTGTATTGAACGTGATGGGTGTACCAAGGACCTAGTCAAACGACAGAAGGAGTCAGCATATCAAAATGTGATAGCATTTCATTAGAGGTGCCTATATTAAGAATAAAAATAATAATTATACTTGTATTTAATATTGCACTTTGTCACTGCGATGTTTCAAAGCGCTTCACAGAATATACTGTGAAGTTAATTGACTGTATATTTTGTGGGTGCCATGCACACAGCAGTATTTCACAAACAGTTGTGGATTGAGTGATTAATAATCATTTATTATTTATTTTTTGAAAGGAATATTACCTCCAGAAAACAATCTGCCAACCGACTAATGACCTATTTACCACTAGGTTAACAGAGGCGTGTGGAGGAAGCAAACTTTCCTTTGGTTTTATCTCACCCAGGAATCCAACCTAGGTCCACATGCTTGCGAATTGAGCCCACTAACCTACAGGACTCACTAACTATGGTTATGAGGCAAGCTAAGCCTTGAAAGGAGAGATGCTCAGAAGAGACATTACAAATGTACGCAACATATTAACAGAATTGAGAAACTAACCCTTTTTGTGTACACCAAAGAGCAGAATGAGAAGGCTGCTCAGGGTTGCAAATGGCAATTTCAGGATGGACGCCAGAAAGTATTTTTTTTTAATGACAGGAATAGGAGGAGTGTGCACAGACACACACACAATTGTTGGATGAACTTACCCCTTATATATCATTTTATCATATGAATGAGATTCAACTGTCCATAGTTGAACATCAACAAGACCGAGGCCATCTGAGTGGCTCTCGTCAGCACCACCACACTTCAGGCACTGGCAGCATCAGCATCCACAGTTGCACACCTCACTGAGCCATATCACCCAGCTCCACATCTGCCTCACCCCTAGGCCAACAAAATCTTCATCCACACATTCATCACGTCTAGATCAGCCTAGCCTCCTCCCTGCTTGTCAGCCTTCCCAACTCTTCCCTCCACAAGTCACAGAACTCTGTAGTTCATGCCCTCTCCCAAACCAGGCTCAATGGTCCCATCAACCCCACCCTCACCCGGCTCCACTGACTCCCCCCACCACCCATCCGAGAAAAGTTCAAAATCCTTGTTCTCAGCTTCCTCAGATCCTCCAAAAACCTTGCCCCTTCCTACCTCTGTGACCTGCTGACCCCATATCAACTTATTTTCTCCCACCACTCAGCAGGCTCTGGCCTCCCTCCTCCCCATCAGTGTCTGGGCCTTCAGCCTCTCTGCCCACACCCTATGGAACTCCATCCCACATTCCCTTCACCTCACTTCTTCCCTTGCCTCTTCAAGGCACATCTCAAAACCATGCTCTTCAACTGAGCCATCGGCCACCCTCCTGCTCTCACTGCCTCCCCCAACTCCACCCCCCAGCTCAGGTCCAAATCCCTGACTGTCCAGTGCTTTGGGACAGCTATCTGACGTGAAAGGCACTGTGTAAATGTAATTTTATGCATGAAACATCTTCCAGATAATGAGTGTCCATCTTCACCAACTCATCATCAACAAATTGGGCATTATAAAGCACCCTTCACACAGGGTAACATCCCAGAGAATTTCACAGTGGCCACGGAGTCTAACAACAAGCGAGGGGGACAGGGAAGGGGGAGGTGACCGTAAGCATGATCAAAAAGGAAGCTCTTTAGGAGGGGAGAAGTGTTTTTAGACAATAGAAAATTTATACACAGCTCTGTGGCTTGCTCATCAGTCTATTCTCTTTGACCACACACAGTGTATGTTACGTCTGAATGATTGAGAACGTTCCCAGTTCACAAATTGAGATTGGTGGTTGTGCCAAATATATTTAGGTCCAGTTTATCCAACAGGTCAATCATCTCCTTCACTTCCCCCATTCAGTGTAAACATAGTTAGTTTCGGCAAACTTCTCAATCGCTCAATCAGCTAAGTGGCATTAACTGTGTGCCACAACAAAGCACAAGAAGGCCAAGGTCCATCCTGTTCGCCTTCCACCATTCTGCATTCACTTACAAATGCCACGTCCCAAACGATGTATGCTGTATCCTGAAACATTATTTCCTATGAGAAAAGACTTGAATTTTTCACGTACACTCCCAGTGGAGCAGAATAATGCTTTGTACAAACTAACAATCTCTTTGCGAGCTAATCAATTTGTTGCAAAATCTCGCTTGGTAATTTTCTAAGCTATTTCAATGCTATTTCTTCAGTGATAGCTCCTGACGTGAAAGGCACTTTAAAAATGTAACTTGTTGTTATTCTGACCACTAAGACATCTTAAAAGTCTCTAGATTATTGCCTTGCTAAGGACCCAGGTGACTCTCCCACATTTTGTTTCCACCCTTTAGCATAGAGCTATGTTTGAATAGATTATTTTAATACACCTCTCCTTATTAGGGATAACAATCTAGAATTATGATTTGATTCATAGTTCGGTGACAAAATACAGTCAAACCACTTTACAGGGTATCCTGTTTCTGTCATGATAATGTGCTGTATCAAATCAAGAATGATTATTAGCTTCCAGTGCTCTGAGATATCATCCTATACAAAAGGAGCAAATAATCCAAATTGCTATTGTCCATTCCTTCACAGAATCGTTAAACCTTGCGTTTATTAAGCACTTCCATCAAATCAAGAAGGATGTGAAGTGATGTAACTGTATTCAGTGGGCAAACACCACAGCCAATTTATACACAGCTACTTCCCACCAGATATCTGTGCAATGAATGACCAACTGCACTTTGGGAATTGTTGGCCAGGACACCAGGAGAAATTCCTTGCACTTTTTAAATAGCCCACAATGGGATCTTGAATGTCCACATGAAGAAGACATAGCCTTGATTTAACATCTTAACTGAATGTCTGCACCTCCAACAATGCAACACTTCCCCAGCTTGATGCAAATTCAAGTCCCTGATATTCTGCATATGAGCAAAACATTTTAACACTGAATGACAGCCCAGCACAGTGATAGCCACTGCTGGCCCATTCCAGTCGTTCCTTGAACTCACAACATTCTGTCTCTGGGGCAGGAGTGGCTATCACTGAGCTGGGCTGTCATGTATTTGGGATTCACAAAAACAACAACACTACATTTGTGTAGCGCCTTTCATGTCGGGAGGATGTCCCACGGTGTTGGACAGTCATTGTTTCAGAAACGATCTGGAGTCAGGATCAGGGAGGGTGGAGGAAAAGGAGGGTTGACCAATGGCACTATCGAAGAGAAGGGTCTTGAAGCGGGACTTGAAGGAGGCTAGGGAGGGGGTGAGGCAGAGGGTCTGCAGGATGAAATACCAGATGAAGGGGGCAGAGTGACTGAGGCTCACCTGTCGATGGTGGGGCCACTGAATATAGGGAGGTTAGTCGAGGGTTAGCAGGTCGCAGAGATAGGATGGGGCAAGGCTGTGAAAGGCTTTAAAGATGAGGACCAGAATTTTTAATTGAATCCTCTGGGTGATGGGGAGCCAATGGAGTCGGGCAAGAATGGGGGAAATGTGGTCATGGAGCTTCTTGCGGGAGAGGGCATGGCTGCAGGATTCTGGATGATCTCATGGAGGGAGGAGTTGTGAAGGCCATGAGCAGGGCATTGGTGTAATTTAGCCTGGAAGTGATGAAGGCATGAATGAGAATTTGAGCAGCCTGAGGGGTGAGGTGAAGACTGGCAATGTTGCAGAGGTGTAAGAATGCAGAGCTGGTCCTGGTGTGGATGTGGGGGAGGAAAGATAGTTGAGGAATGAACAAGACACCTAGGTTGCTGACTGACTTAGTGAGGTGGAATGTGCAACCATGGACGTTGATGCTGCCAGTGTCTGAGGTATAGAAGCGCTGGCACGAGCCAATCACAAAGGTCTTGGTCTTATTGACATTCAACTGCAAAATGTTAACCCCAATCAGCACTTCATGCTTGACAAGCAGTCTATCAGGACAGTGGTCCTGAAATCAAAGGTAAAGGCAGAAAGATAGAGTTGGGTGTCTTCCGCATATATTTGGAAGTTAACCCCATGTCTGTGGATGATGTCATTAAGGGGGAGCATGTAGATATTGAAAAGTAGGGGGCCAAGGACAGAACCCTGGGGGATATCACAGGTGACAGTGGGGGTGCCAGAGAAGAAGCAGTCGAATCAGGTGAGGGCAGATCCTTGAAAATTCAGCTGGGAGGAGAGCCGGTGTAGGAGGATGGAGTGGTCGACAGTGTCGAAGGCAGCAGAGAGGTCGAGGAGGATGAGAAAACAGTGAGAGGGCAAAGAAGCCCCTGATTGCAAATGACTGAAACAATGACTGTCCAGCACCTTGGGACATCCTCCTGACGTGAAAGGCGCTATACAAGTGTAATCTTATTGTTTAACATGTCATTAGAGACTTTGATCAGTGCTGTCTCTATGCTGTGGACAGCACGGAAGCTGGATTGGAGGGGTTTGAGGAGGGAATGGCGAGAGAGAAAGGGGCAAACCTGCAATAACTCATTCCGGGCCTTGGCTAAGAATGGGAGGTTGGAGACAGGGCGGTAACTGGAGAGTAGCGATGGGTTCAGGGAAAGTTTTTTCAGGAAGGGGGTGATAACAGCTGTTGTCAGAGGGAAGGGAATAGTGCCGGTGGATCAGTGGATTTCAAAAACAAATAACACCAAGTTATTTTACTAAACATACACACTTTATGCTGGCTGATAGCAGTAAACTAAACTAAATGTAATTTTGACGGGTGGAGTAGCTGGCTGAAATGTTGTGGAAATTGCACGTTGCAAATAATTTAAGAGTTCCTTGATAAAGCCCATGCCAAACTCTGCTTGTGTATCCATCAGCACCAATAAGCACCAAACCATCCAAGTCTCTGCTTTGACCAAAGGATTAATCCCAACTTCAGAAGCCTTGAATATATATGGCCATCTTATTGGTTGTAATAAATACAACACACTGACAATGTATTTAACTTAGTTGAAGTGGGGGAAAGGTATAATAATGTTTGTATTTGATATATCATCATAACATGCTTCAAGACATCTTACAGAACTTCACCAAATATACTATAAAATGAATACACTGTATATTTTGCAGGCGAAACACAGCAGTATTCATGGATCGGGTGATCAAATTTTTTTTTTGTAAGGGATTATTACCTCCAGAAAGCAATTCACTAATCAACTCTCTACAAAGTTCCTACTTTCTGCTGGGTAACGTTAAGGAAAAGTCAAACTTTAAGGAAACCCAATGCAAGAGAGAGATTTAACTGTAATGAGATTAAATTAATGGTGGCTAACCAGTTACCAATGGAATCATAGAAATAACAAAAAAGAGATTCATGCCATAAATGTAGTCACCTCTGGCATAAATCAAGAAATATTCCATCAACAACCATTTATTGGTGTTGAGCACCATTGGATTGAACCATTGAAAACTGACTGAAGCTGGGAGTAGAGGGTTACACAGCAAAGTGGAACTCTCGTTGACTCGGAGCCGAGAGCCTTGCTTACCTGTGCTGGGCAGCACTAAACTGGCACAAGGCTTGAGCAGGCGGATGGTGTTGGTGGCCAGAGTCCTGTTGGCTCGGGGCTGGCCCTGCTGATCTGCTGACCTCTGGTACAGGTGAACCATGTATTGCAGGTGATGATCAGATGGTGGTGGCTCCTGTTGCTGCTGTTTGGGGAGGAGGGGAGGGCGGGGAGTGACCTTGCCAGACAACACCTCAATCAGGGGGCCCAGGCCCCCCAACCCACATTCCCCAGCCCCCCTAGGAACAGCTGGGAACACCAGCAACAGCATCATCCCCATACAGAACGCATCCACATTGCGAGTCACAGCCCAGCACATTGTTGAGTGTGAGTTAAGGTATCACCTCCCAGGTACCTGCAAACCAGGTGTGATCATAGCGCCCAGAGACTGGCAGCTCACTTCCCCCCTGTGTGTGTGCTCTACACAGCAGTCTGGCCAACTCAGCCACTAATTATGTATCTCTTCCTCATATGTTGCCTTCAGCTTCAATCAGCCCCCAGTCACATGCATTGCCTCTTATTTGTGTGCAGATTGGTAGCTTAATAGCCTCAATTGGTGATGCTATGATTGGCTGAGCTTGCTCAGGCAGGTATTGGCTCTGTATGGAGATAGATGGTCTGCAATCCATTGGGGTTTGGCTGTGCCCCTCAGTCTCCCCACCTCTTCCTCCCACCAACCCAAACCCCACCCTCCCCCCAAAAACTCTCAAGGTCATCAAATTGGAGTTCCTGTTTTCTTAAAAGGCTCCACACACTGACAATGGTGCTTGTGGGTCCCACACATTGGTTTCATGCTTGTATCTTTTGGAGGACAAGACAACAGCCAAACTGGCTGCACCAACCATCACATCATGGTATAATTAACCTTGTGTAACTTCACAGTGTTGTAAAGTGCTTCCATGGGAATAGCTGTTAAGTGTAGTGACTGTATTTATAAACAAAATATAGCAGCTGATCTTAGCACAAGCATCTCCCTGCAAACAGCCATGAAGTGAATGGGCAATTTCTTTGGATTGTTGACTTGGACATTGGAAGAAACGTTTTTGCTTTTCAAGCACCGTCACAGACAAATGGGACCTCAATTTAATGTCCTACCTGCAGTATAACATCACTGTGACCCAGCTAGCAATCCTCTAGATAGATAGATCGATAGATAGATCGATAGATAGATAGATCGATAGATAGATCGATCGATAGATCGTTCGGTAGATTGATAGAACGATTGATCGACAGATCGATAGAACGATTGATCGACAGATCGATAGAATGATCGATCGATAGATCGATAGAATGATCGATCGATAGATCGATAGAAGGATCGATAGATTGATGCAATCATCCACAAATTCTGTTGTTACAGTAAACCATGTTAAATGCTTTTAGACTTCCTCCAGACTTCAGGCTAGTAATAATAATCTTTGCATTTGATATAGCGCCTTATCACTGCTTCTAGATATCTTAAAGCACTTCACAGGATATACTGTAAAGGGAATTGAGTGTATATTTTGTGAACGAAATGCGGCAGCCAATTGTGCACAGCAGTGTCCCATAGACAGTCATGGATTGATGAACTAAACTCGTTTTCTTTATTGAAGGGATTATCACCTCCAGAAAAACGATCTACCAATAGATCGTGTTCCTACTTACTGCTGGGTAACCAGATGCGTGTGGAGTAAGGAAACTTGGGCAACGTTTCAGTGTTCCAGATCCTTTTGTTTGCGAGGGGAGTGCTCTAAACACTGAGCTACAGGACTCCACATCTAGGGCAAGGATAAATATTATATAGACTCCATTATACATCTAATCCCTTCTCTGAGATGGGGCATTATACATAATGCGAGGCTAATTCCTTTATGTGCCGGTTAAAAATCTATCTGCAGCAAATAGCACCTCAGCAGGATTTATGTTATAAAGCATCTTAGCTACTAGATGGCAGTGTGTTGCTTTATAATTACAGGACAATAATACAGGTACTGTACCAGCATTTGATATTATCACATCATCGAGAGATCTTAAAGTGCTTCACATAAGATACTTTCAAAAGTAGTGACTGTGTATTCTCTGGATGAAACGCAGATGCCCATTTGCGCATAGCAGTGTCCCACACACAGCCATGGAGTGCACAACCAATTCTATTTGGCCGGGACACCGGGAGAAACTCATTGGCTTTTCAAATCACTGGAATTATTCATTCCAATTTCACCTCAACGTTTTCTAGTTATGAGGAAATATATAGTTCTGATCGGACAATGATCAGAAGAGTTCCCCACAGAGAGAGCTTTGTGCCATCTGGGAAACTCAGGTCAAGGACAGACTCAGCTTCGCTTACTTTTTCAGTCGGTTGTGTGTTTAAACTCCATATAACAACATGATCTCATTGACACACTCCAGGCTGACACTCCAATCATTCAGTGGGGAGGGAGCGCTGCATAGTGACAGGACTGTATAAACCAAGGTCCTCTCTGTTTGATCAGGTGGATATTGAAGTTCCTATTCAAGGGAATGGAGTTTCTCCCAGTGTCCAGGCCAACCATTGTTCATTCACATCGTGGCTTTTGATGGGACATTCTTGCGTGCCATGTCATCACCATGTTTACAGAACAAATCAACTCCCTGTGAAGTGCTGCGAGACGTTTGACACTAAAAGCCCTGTATCAAATACAAGGATTATTTGTTTTCGATCTCACACCCCCACTGCTCAGCCCCATGGCCCGGCCCGTGCTCCCCTCTCCCTCTCCCTCCCCCTCTCCTCTCCTCCACCTCCCCTCCTCTCCGCCCCTTCCCTTCCCCCAGTAAACTCTTTAGAATGGCCAGACCGACTCACACACTTCAGAATATACCATGTTGGATGAACAAGAAGCAGGAAGTGCTACCATATGATTCAGGCAAGTGGCATTTCCACTTCACATTCACATCACTCAGCCCAGGCCAAAGCAAACAGTAATCTGTGAGGTTTTTAATCTTCCCTAAACAGTCTTTCCCTCTGCTTCTCTTCTTAAGTTACAGTTGATGTCACCGTTTTGGTATTTTAGTTTGGACACATAATAATAATTCTTGCATTTGATATAGTGGCTAAATGTGTCTTTTAGACGTCTCAAGGTGCTTCATAGAATATACTGTAAAGTGAATTGACTGTATATTTGTGAGTTAAACACGGCAGCCAATTGCACATAGCAGTGTCCTACAAACAGTCATGGATTGAAATGATCAATTTTGTTTTGGAGAGATTATTGTCAGGCGTGTGGAGTAAGGAAACTTGCCCAAAGTTTGATCGTGCCTGGAATCGAACACAGATCTCTCGCTTGTAAGGCAAGTGCTCTAGCACATCCTCATAGATTATGAGTCTTTAAAACAATATACTTAACCAATATAATCTTCTATCTTTTCCCTTTGGAATGCACAAACTCTCTCCCCAGAGAGACGCTCACCTAATCCTTGAAAATTTAGGTGCAGGTTAGCAAGATCTTAGTCCGTGCAAAAAAAACACAATAATAAAAATTGTTCATTTCAATCCACGACTGTTTGTGGGGACGCAGTTGTGCGCAATTGGCTGCCGCGTTTTGCCCACAAATATACAGTCAATTCACTTTACAGTATATTCTGCGAAGCGCTTTGAGAGGTCGATTAAGATGTTAAAAGCGCTGTATCTAATGCAAGGATTATTATTATTTCTTCTATTACCTTTGGGGACCCTAGGGGTCCATTGAGATAACTACTGGAGTCTCACCAGCTAAAATCTCATAGTTTGCCATTGAAAGCAATGCCATTGGGAAATCTTCACACTGCTTGTTCAACTACCACCACTCTCTCTTGTAGCAATGGTAAACGTGCTCACTTCACAAGCGAAAGGACCTGGGTTTGATTCCTGGGCTGGGTGATACCTTGGGCAAGTTTTTAAGTTACTCAACATGCTTATGTCTAGCAGTAAGAAGGAACCTGGTTGTTAGCCAATTGGTGGATCTCTTTCTGGGGGTAATAATCGTTCAAAAATATATATAGTTTGGTCACTCAATCCATGACTGTTGACACTGCTGTACACCTGGCTGTTGTATTGTGCTCATAAATTACACAATAATAGAATATTCAGATCAAGCCGATACCAGAGTTAACCCATTGCCAGAATGTGAGGCTTGGCAGAGCAGGCCTGCCCAGCAGCATCTGAAACTTGATTTTTCTTTTTGAAATGTAGGCAGAGACTGTCCACAGACTCAGGCAGGACAGCAACACAACCAGCCAACCAGGGCTCACAGGGAGGGACGTTCCCCACAGCCATTCCTGCCGCTTCTCAGTCCTGGCACTGCACCGAATGGTCAGACCAGACTGTAGGGTCCGTCGTAGGGAACGGCGATTAATCGGTTTTTCGATTAAACCCGATATTATTTTCAGATCGGTATGCCGGTATGGTGATTCTAAAAAAACCGTTATATCGAGAGATTCGATTTTAAAAATATACATCGATATATTTTTAATATCGTTCCTGGCAATATATCAATATTGTTGGTATTATCAGTGTAATGCGATCTTTTCCAGCTTACCTTGTCGCCGGCATTGCAACCTCCTAGACCTAGAGCATGGAATGCGCGTACATTCGGTGCGCGCGCACAATTAACGGGCGCGCACATCCGATGCGCGCGCACACTTTACTGTGTATACTCGACGTGAGTCGTGGCATCTTAACAAAGTCGCATCGCTGAAAATTGTAGTTTGAAAATTTACCCTTCTCATCATGGGGAAAAGAAGCCCCGTATGGGACTACTTTGAAAACAATGCAGTCAGTAATGGTGTGTATAGATGTACAGTTTGCAAGGTCTTGGTTAAGACATCTGATTCGAGCACGAGCAACCTGCGACATCACATTAAGCAGCACCACCCCGCCCAGCACGCTGCCCTCAGAGCAAAATCATTGTCGACAACAGCAGGAAGTCGAACCAGCGCTTCGGAGAAAGCGACAGGTAGTGGGGCCAGTGCAGCTCAAACAATTCCTGCTTTATTTAAGAGGAGAACATTGTACCAGAGAGGGGACAAAAAGTGGCAAAGTATCACGAACGCTGTCACTTTTTGCATAGCAAAGGAGAGCTTGCCAATGGCGAAGGACATTAATTCAGACTTCAGACTACATAAAAATAAGTGGCATTTTGTGACTGTAAGTGTTATTTTTGTGTGTGAGAGAGTTAGAAGCCAGATTATCACTGCTTCTATGTGTGTGTCTAGTCAGACACACACAGCAGTGATAATCTGGCTTCTAACTCTAACAGTCAGACTGTCTGTCTCTCTCTTTTCTATTGTAACAGATCTCATTTACACGTGGACATTACATGCTAGTTTCAAGCAAGAAATGGAGGAGAATAAATCTCTAGATTTTGTTTTTGGTGTGTGTGTGTTCTATTTTGTGTTTAGAGATGGAGGGAGAGAAGGAGAGGGGGAAAGTTGGGAGAGAAGGAGAGAGGAAGAGAGGAGAGGGAGGGAGAGAATGAGAGGGGGAAAGGAGGGAGAGAAGGAGCGAGGGGAAAGGAGGGAGAGAAGGAGAGAGGGGAGGGAGGGAGGGAGAGAGAGAAGGGGAGAGTGGAGGGAGAGAAGGAGAGGGGAAAGGAGGGAGAGAGGGAGGTAGGGAGCAAACAACATCGTATAATTCAACAGACCTTGACACCAACATTACAAACTTTCTGGACCTAGAGCACGCATTTCGAAATGTCAGTGCGGACGCACCGTCAATGCGCGCGCACCGCGACTGAGCGCGCACCATAAATGCGCGCGCGCCATCAATGCACGCGCACTTCGAATGCACGCGCATGCGCAGTATAAAAACTCGATAGATCGGTTTAAGCAGGTATGAGGAAACCGATATATCCATATCCAGAAAAATCCCATATCGCCGTTCCCTAGTCCGTCGATATGGAAATTTTCCGAATTCGCTATATTGGTGGGCTCATGTTGATATATACCGGGTTTCTTTATCCTGCGTATGCGCACGCATTTGGAGGTGCGCGCGCATTCTGTGCTCTAGGCCCAGGAGGTTTGCAATGCCGGCGACAAGGTAAGTTGAAAAAGTTCACGTTATACTGATATAATTGATATATCGTTATATCGCTGGACACGATTGATATTTTGTGATATACCGATATTTTTTTTTATATTTAATTTTTCGATATACCGATATATTCAAATTTCCAATACCGGCATATCGATATGAAAAATTATACCGATATATCGCCGGACACTACTAGACTGTAGGGTCTGGCGATATATCGATATATCGCTAAAACCCAATATAATTTTCATATCGATACGCCAATATAGGCATTTAAAAAATATCGGTATATCGAAAAATCTATATATCGAGGGAAAAAATCAGAATGCGGGCACACTGAACTACAAGACCCAGAATGCTCATCTCTATACACAATGCACAGACCGAGGTGCAAGCTGCCATATTGTATTCATAGTCCTCGAATGCAATATACAGGGGGTGGGTGAGGGAGAGAAGGCTGGTGGGGGGTGAGGGGGAGAGAGACGGCTGGGGGGTGGTGGGGGGGAGAGAGACGGCTGGGGGTGGGGTGGGGGGGAGAGAGACGGCTGGGGGGGGTTTGAGGAGGGGAGAGAGACGGCTAGGGGGGTGTGGGTGGGGAGAGAGACGGCTGGTGGGGGGGAGAGATACGGCTGGGGGGAGGTGGGGGGGAGAGACAGACAGCAGGGGCGGGGAGGGAGAGAGAGATGGCTGGGAGGGGTGAGGGGGGAGAGGGATGGCGGGGGTGGTTGGGGGGAGAGTGACGGCGGGATGGGGAGGGAGAGAGACGGCGGGGGGGTGGGTGGGGGGAGAGACGGGGTGGATGTGATAATATACAGATAGATAGAGATGGGGGGGATGTGAGAGAGACACAAACAGAAAAACACAGAGATGGAGAGAGTGAGAGACACAGAGAGAGAAAGATATTTACCTCCTGAGGAGATAGGCCCTGAATGCGCGCACACCCTGAATGCGTGCGCAGCACGCGCATGCGCAGTACGAAAACCCCGAAAATATCGATATTTCGGTATATCTCAATATGAGCCCATCGATATATCTAAATCGGAAAATTTCCATATCGACGGACCCGACTAGACTGTAAGCTCAATTCGCAATGTGGGTGAAACACACACTGCACACTTCCTTTGACTGTATATTTGTTCCACAAAATATACATTAATTTACAGTATATCCTGTGAAGTGCTTTGAGATGTTTCAATGACATGATACACCACTACAACAACAAATCACATTTGCGCAGCAATTTTCAGTTCAGGAGAGCGTCCCAAAGTGCTGGACGGTCAGGGATCCGCACCCGAGCTGAGGTTTGGGATCAGGAGAGTGGATTATTATTATTTGAATGCTTTTGTATTATCGTTAATTGATTATTTTAGTTATTTTTTATTAAGGGTGAGAGCAATACTTTCCTCCCATTCCCTCTTACTCAATTGATTGTTTGTCTCTCGAGCTGTTGATCAGCTTTGACTCCTGGCTTCATGTAATCACAAGAAATTTGGATGAAGAAAGTCCTTCAATCTGATCCTTCTGGATAGCCCCTCTATATCCTACCGTCACAACGCTAAGATAATAATAATATAATAATAATCCTTGCATTTGATATGGCGCTTTTCACATCTTATCAACGTTTCAAAGTGTTTAACAGAATATACTGTAAAGTGAATTGACTGTATATTTGTGGGTGAAACACAGCAGCACACAGCAGTGTCCCACAAACAGTCGTGGATGGAAATGACCAATTTTATTATTGTGGGTTTTTTGGACGGATTATTATTAAGCGTGTAGAGTAAGGAAACTTGCCCAAGGTTTCGCCCTGACCTGCCTGGATTCGAACACATCTCACGATTATAAGGCAAGTGCTCTAACCACTGAGCTACAGAAGCTCCACGAAGATGGTCCAAGATGATTCGTAATTGAGTCGTCTTCTGACCTCAGCCACCTTACCTGGTAACTGTTAATAATAAATAATAATAATAATCCTTGCATCTGGTTTAGAGTTTATATCCCTTTCTATTTGAATAGCGTCATGAGATCATCAACACTTCCATTCCAGCCTTCCCCATCTGCTCATTTAGTATCTTACATGGACACTCTCACACCAGACATTCGGAAATAGTGTCTCTTGGTGACTGTCGACTCTATCAAAATCTCTCTCTCAAAACCTGTTCTCCTCGTCGGCCTCCCCAGTTCCTCCATTCACAGGCTGCAGGTCATCCCAAACTCTGCAGCCCGTGTACTATCCCGCACCCGCCTCCGCGACCACATAACCCCCACCCTCGCCCGTCTCCACTGGCTCCCCATCCTCCAGAGGATCGAGTTCAAGATCCTCGTCCTCACCTTCAAGGCCTTACATGGCCTTGCCCCACCCTATTTAACCAATTTACTCTCCCCCTACAAGCCCACCCGGACCCTCCGTACAGCAGGACTTGGCATGCTCCAAGCCCCCCGCCCGAACCGCCACACCATCGGAGGCCGGGCCTTCAGTTTTTCTGCTCCGACCCTATGGAATTCCATCCCCCAATCCCTCCGTCTCGTTTCTTCCCTTTCCTCTTTCAAGGCTGGTTTGAAGACTTTCCTCTTTGACCGTGCCTTTTGTTTCACCCCGAATTTTTCGACCTCCCCTAATTGTTTCACCCCTTCCCGAACACTCCCCTCCCAGCTCGGATCACACGCCTCCTGTACAGCGCCTTGGGACGTCCTCCTGACGTGAAAGGCGCTTTATAAGTGTAATTTGTTGTTGTTGTTGTTCTAAAGATATTGATCAGGTCACCGCTCAGCCCTCTTTGTCGCAACAGAAAAACTCTCAAATTCCTGCTCTTCGTGTTCAAGGTTGTGCATCATTTTGGAAAATCCTTAAAACCAATAAATGATGGAATTAAATTTTTTTGCATTTTCTGCTCAATGTTCAATATGATTACAGAGGTTTGATGGTGGATAACAGAAGCCATTTTGAGCCTCAGACAGTTTGGTGGTGAGCGAGGGGGTTAGCTAGCTTGCTATGGAACATGTTGGCTTTATCATTGCTGTAACCAAATTCGCTGCTGTGTTTCACCCACTCCACACCACAGTTCCTTAGCCTTGCTCCCTCCCTTGCTTTCTTCAAGGGACATCTCAAGATCACGGCCACCTTCCTACACCTACCCTCACTGCCTTCCACCACCCTGACCCCAACTCCCAGCTTGGATCCCAATCACTGACTGTCAGCAATCCCAATCCCTCCTGACATCAAAATGGAAATGTAATTCTGTGAAGCGTTTTGAGACATCCTCCCAACATGATAGGAACTAAATCAGATTATTAGTATTGGGTGAGATTTCCTGCTTTGAGGAGAACGTATTCTAATAATAATTAATAATCCATGCATTTGACCCGAGCTTCCCTCCCCCTTTTAAAATTTTCCCCCCCAACCCCCCCTCTCCGTTATTCTTTCTCTACCCTTCTTTCTCTTCGCCCTCCTCGCCTACTGTCCCTGCTCGACCCACCCACCGCTTCCCTCTGTTCCAGTATTGGAATCCTCCGTCGGGCTCACCGTGGCACTCGGCGCTGAGTGTCCAACAGCAGCCACACCAAGTGCCCTGTCCCCCACCATCACCGCCAGCCCCACCGGACACAAACCTGGGGGGTCAACCTCTCCTCCCTTATTCAGATCCCCACCCTCCCCGCCGACCATCCCAGCCCCCCTTCACACCCCTCGGCCAACTGCTCTTTCCGCATCGGCCTCCAAAATGTCTGCTCTGTCTGCAACAAGACCCTGGCCATCAACGATCTCATCCTTGATGAGAACGTTGACATCATGGCCCTGACGGAGACTTGGATCACCCCAGGCGACATTTTCCCCCTTGTTGAAGCCACACCACCCAACTACACATTCCACCATGCTCCTCGACCCAACCGTCGTGGCGGTGGCGTGGCCCTCATCTCAAAGTCATCCCTCGCCCTATCCCCCTATTCCTCCGGTTCCTTCCGCTCTTTCGAACAGCTCACCCTCTCTCACTCCTCCCACAATTCCTTCAAAATCCTATTAGTTTATCGCCCCCCAAACCCTCTCCCACTTTCATTTCAGATTTTTCTTCACTTTTAACCTCCCTTTGTGCCTCCTCTGATCGCCTTATTATTCTTGGCGATTTCAACCTCCATTTCACCCCCTCCTGCCCCATTTCCTCTGAATTTTCCTCTTTACTTTCGTCTTTCAACTTCTCCCTTCACATTAACACTGCCACCCACACTCACGGCCATCCTCTCGATCTGGTGATCACCCGAGGCCTCAACGTCTCTGGCGTCACCATCACAGACAAGGCCATTTCCGACCATTTTTTCATTTCCTGCAACACCTCTATCCCTCCCCCCTCCACCTCCAAACCCACCACCATCTTCTACCGGCCCTGAAAGAAGATTCCCCCTCAAACTTTCACCTCTGCCCTAGAAACCTCCGACCTCTTCCCACAATGGCATTCTTTTTGTACCGACCCACCGCCCTCCACAACACCCTCTCCACTACCCTCGACACCCTGGCCCCCCTCACCTCCAAAACCGTCTCCCATTCCCGATCATCACCGTGGTACACAACTCACCTCCGTTCCCTCAAAAGCCAAGTGAGACCAGTTCAACGCACCTGGCTCAAATCTGGCCTCACGGTCCACCGGCAAATCTGGCTGGACCGCATCAAATTTTACCGCTCCGCCCTAACCACCGCCAAATCAGCTTTCTACTCCAGGATAATCCTGGAAGCGAAGGACAACCACCGCGTCCTCTTCGCCACCACCAACCAGCTCCTCCGCGCCCCCCCCCCCCCCCCCCGCCCCCGCCTCACCTCGCAGATTTTCTCCTCAAGCGTTCGTTGTGAGGAGATGCTGGACTTCCTCGAGTCTAAAATCGAGAAAATCCGCTCTGCGGTCTCCTCCCCCCACCACTCCTCCACCTCCGCACCCTCATCAGCTACCTCAACCCCTACTCACCCCCCATTTCACACTTTCAACCCCACCACCCCGCTTTCAGTCACAAAAACAATCACCTCCATGAAACCCACCAAGTGCTCATTGGACCCCATCCCCACCCCCCCTCCTCCGCACCCAGCTCCATTTGTTAGCCCCGCTCATTTCTGACACTATTAACCTTTCCCTCTCCTCAGGTACCATCCCCACCTCCCTTAAAACAGCCACCATCACCCCTATCCTGAAGAAACCCTCTCTTGATGCGTCGCAACCATCAAGTTATCGACCCATCTCCAACCTCCCGTTTCTATCCAAGGTCCTTGAAAGAGTGGTTGCCTCCCAGCTCCGCTCTTTCCTTTCAACTCACTCACTTCTTGAACCCCTCCAATCAGGTTTCCGCCCTATCCACAGCACAGAAACTGCCCGGGTTAAGGTCACAAATGACATCCTAACCGCCTGTGACCAGGGCTCCCTCTGCCTCCTCGTCCTCCTTGACCTGTCTGCTGCATTCGACACAGTCGATCACACCATCTTTCAACGTCTTTCCTCCCACCTCAACCTTCAAGGCACAGTCCTTGACTGGTTTCACTCTTATTTGACCCACCGTTTACATTTTGTTTCTTCCAACGGTTTTTCTTCAAACCCCCGCACAGTTTCTCACGGTGTCCCTCAGGGCTCTGTCCTCGGTCCCCTCCTTTTCACCCTTTACACGCTCCCTCTGGGGACGTCATCCGCAAACATGGGGTAAATTTCCACATGTATGCGGACGACACCCAGTTGTACCTTTCTGCCTCATCCCTCAACCCCCAGACGATCGATGTTCTGTCCGACATCGAGTCGTGGACGAGGGACAACTTTTTGCAATTGAATGTGAGTAAGACCGAGGCCCTCCTGATTGGCTCAAGCCAGCGCCTCCGCACATCGGGCGCTGCCAGCCTCAATATCCAAGGCTGCACTCTCCACCTCACAAAGCCAATCAGGAACTTCGGCATCATGTTCGATCAAAAACTTTCCTTCCTCCCCCACATCCGCGCCTTGACCGGCACCGCTTATTTCCATCTGCGCAACATTGCCAGGCTCCGCAACTATCTTACCCCCCACGCTGCCGAAACACTCGTGCATGTGTACATCACCTCACGGCTGGACTACGGAAATTCTCTCCTCGTCGGCCTCCCCAGTTCCTCCATTCACAGGCTGCAGGCCATCCAAAACTCTGCAGCCCGTGTACTATCCCGCACCCGCCTCCGCGACCACATAACCCCCACCCTCGCCCATCTCCACTGGCTCCCCATCGTCCAGAGGATCGAGTTCAAAATCCTCGTCCTCACCTACAAGGCCTTACATGGCCTTGCCCCACCCTATCTAACCGATCTACTCTCCCCCTACACGCCCTCCGTTCAACAGGACTTGGCCTGCTCCAAGCCCCCCGCCCGAACCGCCCCACCATCGTAGGCCGGGCCTTCAGTTTCTCCGCTCCCACCCTTTGGAATGCAATCCCTCAATCCCTCCGTTTCGTCTCTTCCCTTTCCTCTTTCAAGGCCGGTTTGAAGACTTTCCGCTTCGATTGTGCCTTCTGTTCCACCCCAAACTTTTTTACCCCCCCTTCGTGTTTCACCCCTTCCCAAACACTCCCCTCCCAGCTCGGGTCACACGCCTCCTGTGCAGCGCCTTGGGACGTCCTCCCGACGTGAAAGGCGCTCTATAAATGTAATTTGTTGTTGTTGTTTGTTGTTGATACAGTGCCTTACCACGAAATGTCTCATAAATTGAAGTTGTTGTTGCTGTTGTCTCAAAGCGATTCACATAATACTGTTTATCGTAAAGTGAATCAGCTGTATATTTTGGCGGTAAAACGCGGCAGCCAATCGCAACTGGTTATGTCATGGATTTTAAATAAATTTTGAGGGATGGATTTTTACCCTCAGAAAAGCGATCTTCTAATCGACTTAACAACTGGGTTCCTACTTATTGCTGGGTAAACAGAGGCAGGTGGATTAAGGAAACTTTCCTAAACTTTCACCCTACCCAGGAAATTGCGAGGCGGGTGCTCTAACTGAGCTTTCACTCAGTGTGACACTCAATAAACTGGCTCGCCTATTTTAATATTTTATTACTGAGAGAGGAGAATATTCAGGAGGAATCCCCAGGAAAGGCCTCCTCCATAATATCCAGTTGCCAGTGTTTCCTTGGCTATGTGCCGAGGATCCTTAGGCCAGTCTGGACTATTTGTTGGCTTTATATTTAACATTACGTTAATTCCTACTGTGTTTTCCTGGCTTGCTTAAGGGCTCAGACACAGACTTCACACAGGCTTTCATTTGGAGGAGCCGTCCGGCTATATAATAATCCTTTCATTAGATACAGCGCCTTTCATTGTCATCTCAGAATGCTTCACGAGTTCCTGTAGAATGTAGTAGCCATGTATGTTGTAGACAAATACAGCAGCCGATTTACCCACAACAATGTCCCATTTTATCCCAGGGAGTGTTGGCCAGGACACCAGGAAAAATCATCCCATGGCACTAGTGAAAAAGAGAAGCGAGTTTCTCCAAGTGTCAAAGCAAGTCTCAAGACCCTCCTCTTCGACCAGGCAGTTGGTCACCCTTTGGCCACCCTTCCCTCCCTGCCCTCCACCACACCACCCTTCCCCCACCCCTGCGATCCCAACCTTATGGCCGGGGTCCAAATCCGTGACTGTCCAGCGCCTTGAGAGACGCTGTGTAATTGTCATTTGTTGTTATAGTTGTCCTGGCTAACAATCCCCCAAGTAAAACCGGACATTCACTCCAGGGCATCGCTGTGTGCAATCAGCTGCTCTGTTCACCAACAAGACACCAACAAGACACTATACATTATATCTTGTGAAGCACTTTGAGACATCCTCTCAACGCATAAGCGCTCTATCAAATCATAGAATCATAGAATTTTACGGCACAAAAGGAGGCCATTCGGCCCATCTAGTCTGTGCCGGCTCTTTGAAAAGAGCGATTCAATCCCACTGCCCTGCCCGCTCCCCATAGCCTAATAGACCCGTTCTCCCTAAATAAAGATCTAATTCCCTTTTAAAAGTTGTTATCGAATCAGCCTCCACCACCTTTTCAGGCAATGCATTCCAGATTCGAACAACTCGCTGAGTGAAAAAATTTCTCCTCAGCTCCCCTCTACTGCGCCTTGAAACTATTTTAAATCTGTGACCACGAGTCACAGATTCGCCCACGAGTGGAAATAGTTTTTCTCTATTTGCCCTGTCGAAACCCCTCATGATCTTATAAACCTCTATTAGGTCTCCCCTCAATCTTCTCTGCTCCAGAGAGAATAACCCTAGCCTACCTAGCCTCTCCTCATAGCTGAAGTCCCTCAATCCTGGCACCATCCTAGTAAATCTTCTTTGTACCCTTTCCAATGCCTTCACATCCTTTCTGTAGTGTGGTGACCAGAATTGAACACAGTATTCCAGCTGAGGCCTCACCAAAGTCCTATAGAGGTTAGTCAGCACTTTCTGACTTTTGTACTCTATACCCCTATTTATAAAGCCTAGTATCCCATATGCCTTCTTAACAGCCTTGTCTACCTGTCCTGCCACCTTCAACGAGTCACTAACACAAATCCCCAGGTCTCTCTGTTCCTTCACACCATTTAAAATGCAAAGGTTCTTGTTATTATCGGTTCAAGCTGTACCTTGGGAGTTTATCTCCGATATCTCAGCCAACAATCTCCCAAATAAATTTAGTTTAACGTCTCAGCAATGCAGCGCTCCCCCTGTGTCAGCCTAAACTGAACTCGAAGTCCCGATCATAGGACTTTTGCTCACAATCTTCAGACTCTGAGATGAGCGTTAATAACAACCAGGATGGCACCAGCTGTAACCCTGATTTAGCTGAAGTTTGTAGTGCGGGAATATAATAACAACATCTTGCATTTAGAGAGGCATCCAACACATGGGGTGGGCTCCCAGAATAGGGACAAATCCCAGAGTAACTCATATCTAACAGTTAGATCTGTCTGGGGTGAAGGGAGCTATATTAATACAATTTCTTGTTGTTGTTGTGTGGACTAGATAATGACAATAATCTTTGCATTTGATGTAGTGTCATTGAGTCGTCTCAAAGTGCTTCACCGGATATACTGTGAAGTGGATTGAATTTGTATTTGGGGGCGAAACACGGTAGCCAGTTAATCACAGCAATGCCCTAAAAACCTTTATTTAGGAGATTGTTAGGGGATCAGGAGAGAGAAACTCCCTTCTTTACTAATACTAGGGCTATGGGATCTTTAACATTAATGTGAACAAGCAGATGGGTTTAATGTCTCCTCTTAAAGACAGATCTTGAGTGTTGTAAGGGAGCAGTGCTGTGAATTGACCAGAAGCCGAGAGTGTGAAGTTGGTCAGCAAGTTACATTCTGACTGAGTCTCGGCTCCCAAACTGCTCACAACACAGACCAAGGCCAAAGCGATGACCTCACCAGCCACATCCCCATCTGTGTTTTGGGGATTGAATAAAAAAGAAATGGAAAAATGACCAAATCTTGAAAATATGTCTCATTAATGAGTCGATAGGGAATCTCCCAGCACGCCTGCTTTTATCACCAGGTCTGGTTTGATTTGTGTGTTTATACCAGTGTCACAGTGTGGATATCTGTGTTTATTTATATGTTTTTACGTGTCTGTGTATGTTTGTGTGTTTGTATATTTCTATACGTGAGTTATTGGACACTGCTGTATTCACTTGACTGCCACTTTTTACCCACAACAATACACAGTCACTACACTTTACAATATATTCTGTGAAGCACTTTGAGATCTCTCAATGATAAGGTGTTATATGAAATGCAAGGATTAATAATATTATTATATCTGTTTGATGTGTATATGCGCCCGTGTGTCTGTTGATAAGTGTCATGTGTCCATGTGTGTACATGTGTGTGTCCGTATATAGTGTAGTTATGTATAAACATGTATATGTTTATACATATATGTCTGTTTTATACATGTGTTTACATGCACATAGAGACACTTACGTGAGTGTCTGCAAATAAGTGTGTATGAATGTGCTTGTGTGTGAATAGAGTTTGTGTTTGTGTGTCTGTGTTTATTTGGAAGATAATTATTTCTGTGGAGGAGGAATGTGCAGGGCTGCATTTAATATCTGTATGTGGTATGTGTGTTTCTGCGTATGTGCCTGTTCACATGTGTAGTGTGTGTGTCTGCATGTGTGTTTCCTTCTGTGTGGACGATGACGCCAGCCCCACCATCGCCAGCCTTCACTGTCTCCACTGATTGACTTCAAGATCTTCACACCTATCTACAAATCTCTTTACATAGAATCATAGATTTATACAGCACAGAAGGAGGCCATTCGGCCCATTGTGTCTGTATCGGCTCTTTAAAGGGCTGTCCACATCAATACCCCTCCCCCACTCTCTCCCCGTGGCCCTGCAAACCTGTCCTCCCCAAATAACTATCGACTTCTCTCTTAAATATTGTTATCAAATCAGCTCCCACCACCCTTTCAGGCAATGTATTCCAGCTCCCAACAACTTGCTGCGTGAAAAAATTTCTCCACATCTCCCCTCAGTTTCTTTCAGCAGCTATTTCAAATCAGTGTCCTCGGGTTACCGACCCACTCGCCAGTGGAAATAGTTTCTCTTTGTTCACCTTGTCGAATCCCCTCATCAGTTTCAAAACTTCTATTAAGTCTCCTCTTAACCTTCTCTTCTCCAAAGAGAATAAACCTAGCGCCTCCAGCCTCTCCTGATAACTGACGTTCCTCATTCCTAGTACCAAATCTCCTTTGCACCCTTTCCAATGCCTTGACATTCTTCCTAAAGTGTGGTGCCCAGAACTGAACAGTGTCCAGATGAGGCCTAACAAGTGTTGTATAAAGGTTCATCATAACTTCCTGACTCTTGTATTCTATACCCTTGTTTATAAAGCCTAGTATCCCATAAGATCTTTTAACAGAGCCTCCTCGCTCCTACGTTTGCACTCAGCAAATTCAGCTTTGCTCCACGTCTCCACCTCCTCCTGACCCACATTTCACAGCCCAGTCTTCAGCCACTAAACCCCTTCTGGAACAATAACAAAATTACACTTAGAGCGCCTTTCACATCGGGAGGACGTCCCAAGGTGCTGAACAGTCAGGATGGGACCCAAACAAGCAGGAGGAGCAGGGCATGGGGGAGGGGAGGGAGAGAGTTAGGAAAGAGTTGGGAGAGCAGCAGAAGGCATGATAATAATAAAATAATCCTTGCATTTGATATAGCGCTTTTCACATCTTATCGACGTTCCAAAGCGCTTCACAGAGTATACTGTAAAATGAATTGACTGTATATATTTGTGGGCGAAACGCAGAAGCCAATTGCGCATAGCAGTGTCCCACACACAGTCATGGACTGAAATGACCAATTTTATTATTGTGTTTTTTTTTGAGGGATTATTATTAGGCGTGTGGAGTAAGGAAACTTGCCCAAGGTTTCCCCCTGACCTGCCTGGATTCGAACACAGGTCTCCGCAGCTTGGTCTCCCCAGCTTGCAAGACAAGTGCTCGAACCCCTAAGCCACAGGAGCTCCACAAAGCATGATCAAAGTGCAGAGTCTTGAGACCGGCCTTCAAGGAGGCAGAGGGACTGAGGGATGGAGTTCCAGAGTGTAGGGGGAAGAGAGGCTGAAAGCCCGTCCGCTGAAAACCCACTCTATACCCTTCAATCTCATCATGATTGACATATACCCAATATGTTAGCTTGGCTAACATATTGGGTATATGAGATTGTGGGTTCAAGCCCCACATTGGAATGTGGAATAACACAGTACAAGGTGACATGACAATGCAGGGCTTTGGGTCTGCTGTGTGCTGGGAGATGCCGGAGGTCGGATGACACGTTAACCCAAGGTCAGATGAATGTTAAGGATTGCAAAGAGAAGAGAGTTTCTCAATCCCAGTGTCGCGGCTGACAATCACCCAGATAAAATCACAAATTATCTTTATGGCTGTTCGAGGGACATTGCTGTGTGAACATTGACTGCTGTGTTCATGTACAAAAAATAAGCACTTTCCCAAGATAAAACCACAAAATCCTGCAGATGCTGGAAATCTGAAACAAAAACAGAAACGGCTGGGAAACACTCAGCAGGTCAGGCAGCATCTATGGAGAAAGGAAAAGTGAGTCAACGTTTCAGGTCTGTGACCCTTTGTCGCAACTGGGTCATGTTGAGAAGGAGAGACGTCAATCATGACCATGCCCCAGCTCTCCCTCCCAACATGCCCCTGTCCTAACGAAGGGTCATGAACCCAAAATGTTGACTCACTTTTCCTTTCTTCATAGATGCTCCCTGTGTTTCCAGCAATTTCTGTTCTTGTCTTACTTTCCCTGGATATCCAGTGAAGCTTTTTGAGATTCCTATTGTGCGTGAAAGACATTGTGAAGACATTATTATCCTTATTAAGGATTATTGCCACAAACTGTAAAGCAAACTCACAACATAGCTTCCCCCATCTATCACAATCCATCACAAAGAGCAGGTTAATGAGTCCTTTGTTGCCTCATCTCCTAAATGTGCTAATTATTCAATTGCATAAAGAGGCCACTTGATAGCAATTTAATCATGCTGTGGAGACAGGGTGTGAACGATATGCTTCCCATTCCTTTGTGGAGCTCTCAGGAGCCATTGTGATCTGAAATGGAAACTCCCTTATTAATCTCCTCACCTCTGGGTTTGAGGCCCATGATGGGAGTTGGAGCTCAGTCTAAGATGGCGTTGCACATTGATCAAGATAAGATGTTAAACACTGGTCTTATTTGATTGTTTAACATCTCATCTGTTAAAGTTGCTGTTGGGGAGGGGTGGAGAGAGGTAAGGTAAGGTGTTATTTTGTCAAAAAGTCAACCCTCTGTTTTGGTAGTTCAGCCTCACAGTGCTCCAGAGAACTGCTAAAGACAGGCCAGTAGTTGCATTTGCAGTTATAATTTTTAAAAATTGTTGAATTTGATATGTCTTCAAGACATCGCAAAGCGCTTCACAGAATATACTGTAAAGTGAATGTGATTTGTGGGTGAACCACGACAGCCAATTGCACGCAGCACTGTCCCACAAACAGTCATGGACCAATTTTATTACAGTATTGTGTTTTTTTGAGGGATTATTGTTAGGCATGTTGGGTAAGGAAACTTGCCCAAGGTTTCGTCCTGATCTGCCTGGATTCGAACACAGGTCTCATACTTGTTAAGGTGAGTGCTCTAACCACTGAGCTACAGGCTCTACAAAGGGTTGAAGGGTCGTGGACCCGAAACGTTGACTCACGTTTCCTTTCTCCATAGATGCTGCCTGACCTGCTGAATATTCCAGTCATCTCTGTTTTTGTTTATAAAGTTTGCAGGGGCAGATTTGGAAGATTAATCGATTCTTCTACATCGCCTCTCCTACATCGCCTCTCCTCCCAGCTCAATCTCCATGGACCTACCCTCACCTGGTTCGACTCCTACCTTTCTCATCGTCTCCAGTGTGTCGCTACCAACGGCTTCTCTTTCAGCCCCCGCATTGTCAAATATTGTGTTCACCAGGGCTCTTTCCTTGGCCCCCTACGTTTTAATATCTACATGCCTCCATTTGGTGACATCATCTGCAGACATGCGGTAACTTCCACATATACATGGATGACACCCAACTCTATCTTTCTGCCTCTACCATCAACTCCAGAACTACTACTGTCCTGACAGATTGCCAGTCAGAGATATCAAGTCCTGGATGAGAGCTAACTTTGAATGTCAACAAGACTAAGGTCCTCCTCACTGGCTCCCCATCACCCAGAGGATTGGCTCACGTGAGCAGCTTCGCGCATCAGCTGCTGGTAGCATCAACCTCCATGGTAGCTCTCAACCTCATCAAGCCGGTCAGGAACCTAGGTGTCTTGTTCGATGCTCGACTGTCTTTCCTCCCCCACATCTAAGCAAGACTCGCTCTGCCTTTCCTCACTTCTGCAATATTGCCTGACTCCACCACTAACTTACCCCTCAAGGCTGCTGAAATTCTCATTCATGTCATTAAATCCCAGTTCGACTATGCAAACGTCCTGCTTTTTGGCCATCCCAACTCCTCCCACCATAGTCTGCAGATAATCCATAACTTTGTGGCCCGTGGCCCCATCTCTCCCATTCTTGCCCGACTCCACTGATTCTCCATCACCCACAGGATCCAATTTAAGATCCTGGTCCTCACATTCAAAGCCCTCCACAGCCTTGCCCTACCTTACATCTGCGACCTCCTAACCACCTGCCCGCCCTCTCTACTCAGCAGGCTCTGGCCTGTTCCATGTCCCCCGATCCACCCGCCCCATCATTGCCGGACGAGCTTCAGCCACTCTGTTCGCAACCTCTAGAACTCCATCCCGCAGTCCCTCCACCTCGCCTCCTCCCTGGCCTCCTTCAAGTCCTTCCTCAAGACCCTCCTCTTCGATGGTCCCATCGGTCACCCCAAGTCTCCCCTTTCCCTCCACCTTCCCTGTCCCCAGCTTGGGTCTGAAACAATGACTGTCCAGTGCCTT
Organism: Hydrolagus colliei; assembly: GCA_035084275.1. Classification (NCBI taxonomy): domain Eukaryota; kingdom Metazoa; phylum Chordata; class Chondrichthyes; order Chimaeriformes; family Chimaeridae; genus Hydrolagus; species Hydrolagus colliei. The sequence goes on along the minus strand of CM068754.1, from coordinate 1,450,256 downwards.
AGGACGTCCTCCTGACATGAAAGGCACTATGCAAGTGTAATTTTGTTGTTATTGTTGTTTACCTGGGGCACTTCCCACTCTGCAAGCCAAAGCTTTGGTAATAATAATCTTTCCATTTGATTTAGCTCCTTATCATGTTTTTCAGACGTCTCAAAGCGCTTCAGAGAATATACTGTAAAGTGGATCGACTGCATATAATGTTGGCCTTAACAGTTAGGAGGACAAGCAGTGGGCAAGCTAGCCACACAGTGCTCTCAATGACGAGCTATACAGAATTAGCTGGTTAGACCCCAGCATTTACCCCAACACACACTCTGGGCTCCCCAAGCCTAAATTCTCTAGGATTAGAAGAGTAGGATGTGTGTCTCCAGGGAGAGAGCATCTGTTATTCTCAAACCTTGGCTCTTGCCAACCTGTATGTAAAGCTCTTCAGAATTTCGTAAGTGGTGTGTCCCTCTGAGGAGAGATTGCTCATTCCATTCCTGACATGGGGAAATTTCCATGTGTAGGTGGGATCCACATGTGGAATTTCAGCCTGGTTTGGATACTCTTCAGCGTGGTAATAAGGGTTGTGTTAGACAATATTCTGACTAAAACTATGGAGTAACTGTATTTGCAGGTGAGTACGGCAGTCATATTTGCACACACCAATGTCCCACAATCAGCCACAAAGTGAATGACTAAGTTTATTTGAGAGATTGTTGGCTGGGGCTTCTCTTTTTGAATAGTACCGGGGGAGGGGAGGTGGAATCTCCTGTGAGATTTTGAGGAAATGCACCTCTGATGGTGGGCGCTTCCCAGGCTCTGCACTCGAGCATCAACCCTGAGACAGTAAGCCATTGATAGTCATGAGGTTAAGAGACTAATAATAATCCTTGCATTTGATATAGCTCCAAATCACGTCGTCGAGAAATATGTTGACAGCGAATGGGTTAAAATGGACTCATTATCGCTTTAAAAAGTAATTTGGTCACTTCAATCCATGACTGTTTGTGGGGGACGCTGCTGTGCGCAATTGGCTGCCGTGCTTCGCCCACAAATATACAGTCAATTCACTTTACAGTATATTCTGTGAAGCGCTTTGAGACGTCTAGAAGACGTGAAAAGCGCTATATTAAATGCAAGTATTATTATTGAGGATTATTACATGTACAGTATCGAGTGAAAGTACTGGACCTCAGGTCCTCCTCCCCCTTTTGTAGGTCCTGCCTCTGGCTGTTGGAGCGGGGACATCATTGGTTGGGTTGGCTGTCAATCCAGGAGGAGGTGGGGGCTCTGGCCAGATGTGGACCAATGTCATTTCCGCAGCGAATCCCAGTCTAACAGTTTGTGAAGAAGACAAGTGGGGGCAGAGAGAGAGAGAGAGGAGGGGAGAACAAGCACAAAAAAAAGTCAACAGGAATGTGATGGAAAGGGGAGTGGACCCGGAGTATGGAGAGGTGGGCAGCTTTCAGCTGGCTCATGTACAACTGCAAGGAGGGGCTCCATGGGGTTTCACCCTGAAGGGGGGACTGGAGCATAGCCAGAACCTCACCATCTCTAAGGTAAGTGAGTGACTCGGCTGGACGCAGTGTGTGAGGGAGAGCCAGGGGGAGAGGGGAGCCGTGTGTTTGGGGAAATTGACTAACGAGAGAGGAACAAGTTTCAGGCTAACCTATTGAGCTGTGGGACCCTCACACTGAAATGTCCCTCTCTAGTGAGTGAATGTCACTGCCTTGTTGGCTGTGAGAGGTGAGGGTGAGAAGGTGGGGTGGGGGGGGGGGTCAAAGAAAAGGTGGGTATAGACTTTAATCGACTCAGGAAGGATGGATGGAAAGGGATCTCTTGTCTAAAGTAAATTAGCAATGGGTGGAGTGGGTGGGAGAGGGGTTTGAGGGAGGGGGGGGTGGGTTGAGAGAGAGGAGGATGGTGGGTTGGGGGGGTGAGAGAGAGGGAGAGGGGGTGGAGGGGAGGTATATTTGGCCAGGAATGTGGGCTTTCGGTACCAGCCTCTGCGCTAAAGTTTGCAAAGTCAGTGAAAGTTCACTTTGTTTCCCCTTCTCTCCCCCTCCCGACTCTGGTTGAGAGGTGGGCGCCCCATTAGCACAGTGACTGGAGGCGAGCCTGGCTGTGGGTGGGTTGTGGTTTGCAGCAGGGACCTGGGGGAGGGAGAAAGAAAATTGTTTTGCACTTAAATTCTCTCTTCCAACACCCCAGGCTCCCCTCTCCCCCCCCCTCCCCCAACCCCTTCTCTCTCCTCACTCACTCACTCACCACTCACTCCCCTCAATGAAATAGTGAGGGAGAGAGAGACAGACAGACACAGAGAGAGCAGTGGCTGCAGTGTTTGTTCAATGATTAACAGGCTGTTACTCAAAGCAAAGCTCTCCCGCAGCTCCCCTCAGCTCACACCCTTTCCACGCTGGATTGGATGCCTCAATATCCAGGGGGGAGAGAGAGAGATGTACAACAGGCATCTGGCTATTCATGATGTGACCCAGGACAAAAGGACACACAGACAGACATGACATCGGGTCACCACACAGGGTTGCTTGTTGCCTCTCCTCACCTCCAGTCAAAGGTTTTGGGGAGTTGGTATTTTTTTAACAACAATAATATTTCCTTGGATTTGATGTCTTGTGATCGAAGCGCTTCACAGAATATCCCGTCAAGCGGAGTGACCGTACACTTTGTGGACGTAACGTGGCAGTCAAATGTGTGTCCCACAAACAATAATAATCTGTGCATTTGGTATCTGTTGATGTCATTTTGTAGATGAGCCTGTTAATCATTCTCCTCTTCTAGATGTCTGAAAGCACTTCACGGAACATACTGTAAAGTGAATTAACTGTATATTTGTGGGAAAAGTATATCAGTACCCCACAAACAGTTCGTAGATTGAGTGAACAAATTATTGCTTTTTGTTTGAGGGATTATTGGCAAGCGTGTGGAGTAAGGAAACTTGCCCAAGGTTTCAACCTGCCTGGAATCAAACCCAGGTCTCTCGGTTGCCAAGTGAGTGCTACAGGACTCCACTGCATTCCCATTTTACAAATTAAGATACACAAGACAACTGCAAGTGGAAGTTAGTCAATTATCTTAGGAAAAGCCAGGGATTGTTTCTTATTGATAAGGCAGAACATTGTCAGGATGTTGACATTGCTCTAGGATATTGATGGCTACCATCAGGTGTGACTGTGGCTCGGCTGTCACACTCTCATCTCTGGGTCAGAACTTTGTGGGTTCAATCCCCAATTCAGGACGTGGAGGTTCAGTGTAGTTTTGGAGGTGCCACCCTTCGTATGAGGGAATAATTGTCCCATTTGACCTTAATGCCTTATCACGTGATCAATGTTTCAAAGCACTTCACGCAATCTCACTGTAACCTCTACTTGCAAGTGGAGTCCTGTGGCTCAGTGGTTAGAACACTCGCCTTACAAGTGAGAGACCTGGGTTCAAACCTTGGGCAAGTTTCCTTACTCCACATGCCTACTAATAATAATCCCTCGAAAACAATAATAAATTGTTTCAATCCATGACTGTTTGTGGGACGCTGCTGTGCTCAATAGGCTGCTGCATTTTGCCCACGTATATACAGTCAATTCACTTTTTGAAAAAAAGTGTAGAAGACATGAAAAGCGCTGTATCAAATGCTAGGATTGTTATTATTATTTTGTAGGTGAACGGCTCAGTGCTCAGGAATGCCCCACAAGCCCTCATTATGTGTCTGCACCATATTATCTGTGGGATCATTGCCGAGCTCATCAGGGGGAGAAACTCCCTTCTCTTTTTCAAGTTATGCCATGGGATCTTTAATATTCACTTGCACAGTCTGTTCAGCTGGATGTTAAAGATCATACAACACAATTGGAAGAGAGAAGGGAGTTTCTCCTGGTGTCAATCCTCCAAATAGAACTGGTCATTCACTTCATGGCTGTTTGTGAGACCTTCTGCTCATTTGCTTATAGAGAAAACAGTGACTACACTTGTCAGCTGTTGCCCAAGAAGAACTTTGAGATGCCATGATGATATCTGGTGTGGGTTGTGGAGGAAGCTGGGCTGGTAGTTATGTGTCTTTCTCTTTAATTAAGCACCATGTCTCCCTCTGTCAGCTGACCTCACACTGGTTTCCATTCTGCTTGTTTGTTGTTTTCTTTTTAAAGGGGAGGGGACGGGAGGAAACAGAATTAGTGGCCTGACAGATAAGGTAAATAGTGGAAAATTCCTTGTCAGGAGAACATCCTAATGTAGGTATAACAGGACAGAGCTTTAGAACACAATGATCAGGTCTCAGCTGCTTTTACACTGAGGTCATAAGAGCACCTGGACCTTCATCACTATCTGGAGCATCACTATCTGGAGCAGAGAAGATTGAGGGGAGACCTAATAGAGGTTTATAAGATCATGAGGGGTTTCGACAGGGCAAATAGAGAAAAACTATTTCCACTCGTGGGTGAATCTGTGACTCGTGGTCACAGATTTAAAATAGTTTCAAGGCGAAGTAGAGGGGAGCTGAGGAGAATTTTTTTTCACTCAGCGAGTTGTTCGAATCTGGAATGCATTGCCTGAAAAGGTGGTGGAGGCTGATTCGATAACAACTTTTAAAAGGGAATTAGATCTTTATTTAGGGAGAACGGGTCTATTAGGCTATGGGGAGCGGGCAGGGCAGTGGGATTGAATCGCTCTTTTCAAAGAGCCGGCACAGACTAGATGGGCCGAATGGCCTCCTTTTGTGCCGTAAAATTCTATGAATCTATGAATCTTCTACAATTCAGTCAAACGTGATCTCATTGGGTTTGGATCAGTACCGGCCCAATAATAATTATCATAATAATCATAATAATCCTTGCATTTGCACCTTATCATGTAGTTGAGATGTCCCAAAGTGCTTCACAGGATATAAACTGTGAAGTGAATTGATTGTATATTATGTGGGTGAAACTTGGCAGTCAATTGCGCACAGCAATGTCCCACAAACAGTTGTGGATTGAGTGACTAAATTCTTGTTTTTAAAGGATTATTACATGGAAGGTGATACCTCAATGGATGCTAATCCTATTGGTTTGATTTATATGCATGCTCACCCAGACTAAACTCCCTCGCGCTATCTAGCCTGTTCTAGCCTGGCTCCCTATTACTGACTGGAGAGATTCCAAGATCCTCACGCTCATCTTTAAATCCCTGCATTCCCTCGCACATCCCTACCTCTCTGACCTGCTTATCAGAAGCCCCTACCTCTGCTCTGGCCTCCTTCATTTCCCTCTTTTCCAACATTGGTGGCTGCACTTTCAGCTACTTTGCCCCACTGGAACTCTCTCCCGCAGTGCCTCAGCCTTCCCCCTCCTCCATCTTCAGGTGCGTCTGAAGACCTTTCTTTTTGATTGCACCTACTGTCACCTCCCCTTCCCCTAGCTCGGTATCATGCTCTGCCACTGTTAAGCACTCTGGACCATTACACGGTGTGAGAACTATATAAGTGCTAGTTATTATTGTTTTACAGTACCACACCACTTTTCATTTTTAATGAAATGAATGATGAATGGCTATTCTCTTGTGGGGGTGGAGGGGTGACGGGGGAGTGTGTTTAAGTGGGGGCCGGAATTGCCTCCGAGGTGACGTTCTGGTAACTGTGGTAATTTTGGAATCGAGCCAACACTCTGCAGTGGTCTCTAGTCTGATTCCTAAGCCAGGCAGATCCCCAAGATTCCAGGGCCTATTGATAGCAAAACAGTCCAGCCTGACTCATCAGCAAGACCTGGAAGGGCAGACCACTAACATGGGGTGGGGGAAATCATCTCACTCCGTTTCTGTTAACCCTATAAGCCAAACCCCCAAAGGGTAGGGTAGTCGTAGCTGGACAAGCAACAGAAAATCTTGCCTGTTGCTTGCATGGATGCACTCTGCATCTCATGGAGCCAATACAGTATCTCAGTGTCCTTCAAGGCCTGTCAGAAGACCCTCCTCTTTGACCGTGCCTTTGGTCACTTTTCTTCCCATGGGAATTTTGTTGTGAGGGTCGGATGCACGGAACTCAGCTTGGTTTGGATATTCTTAAACATGTGTCAGATACCCGGGTGATATTTATTTTGCAATTGCATCTCCATATAAAGGTTTCTCAGTTAGTAGCACTCTCTTCTTTGGGTCAGACATCTGTGGGTTTAAGCCCATCCCTCCTGCCCGAGCCTATCCCCTGCCCACTGCGGGACTTTCAGCTCACATCCAGACTGATGCTCCTGTGCATCATTGCAGGGACCAAGCACTGCACTGTCAGAGGCCTCGGCATTGGGTTGCCGACTGCCCAGGCAGAGTTGCCGACTGCCCATTCAGGAGAGTCCTGAGCTTCTTCCGATGTCTTGGACAGCAATCCTCCAGGCACATTGCTTCAAGTACAATCCTTCAGGTACAGTCCTCGGGTTTATTGGTTAGTGCACTCGCCTCGCAAGCGAGAGGATCTGAGTTTGAATCCCAGCCAGTTGGAAATCTTAGGCCTAAGTTTTCTTACTCCATATGCCTCTATTTGCCTAGCAGTAAGGAACCCGGTTGTTAATTGATTGACGGATCATTCTATGGGGTAAATAGTTTGTGTGTCAGCCTGGAGCAGTGGTAGCACTCTCGACTCTGAATCAGAAGTTTGTGGATTCAAGTCTCATGTTGGGTTTTGGACACATACTGTCTCAGATGACAATCTCAGCAGTGCTGGGTGAGGTGCTGCATTGTCAGAGATGCCGTCTTTCAGATAAGACATTAAACCAAGGTCCTATCTGCTGTTCAGGTGAACGTTACAGATCCCATAACACTATTTGAAAAATAATGTTCAATGTTGACTCTCTGGTTCACTCACTGCGCGACTGTTTGTGGGACACTGCTCTGAGCAACAGGCTGCTGCATTTCACCCATACAAATATACAGTGAGTCCACTTTACAGTGTATATGGTGAAGCGCTTTGAGACGTCTCAATGATGGGATAAGTCACTATATCAAATGCAAGGATTATTAGTGTTATAGACTAGACATTGACTTTATGGTTGTTTGTGACACTTTGCTGCCACATTTGATGATGAGGACCGTAACCTTTCTGGTGACTAGGGAGCCACCCAGCACATCACTGAGGATCTGTGCTTAGACACAAAGTCCTCCCTGGTCTCAGCGCCTTGGGACATCCTCCAAACGTGAAAGGCGCTATACAAGTGTAATTTTGTTGATGTTGGTCTGTATCTGAGACCGGTTTTGCCATAATAATAATAATAATCCTTGCATTTGATATATGACTTTTCATGTCTTCTAGATGTCTCAATGCATTTCACAGATTTTATTGTAAAGGGAATTGACTGTATATTTTAAGGTTTAAGATGGCACAAAACTGTGGGAAAATTCTTCAATTCAGAAGGCAGACATCATTAATTTGGAAGGCAGACACCATCAGAAGGCTTTCCTTATGACATTGTTTAAAAATGAAATCAGCTTCTTAAAAAGTTGGCCGAAGTGAAGAATTTTCCACAATTTTGTGCCGTCTGAGGTACTAATCCCAAACAGTCTGTGGGCTGAGACCAGGTGGAATTCAGGAACCAGTGGAGCTTGGCGAGGCAATGTAGGGGTGGGGCAAAACAAGGAGAGACAACTGGGGAAGAGAATGGATATAGTTTCCTAATTACAATTCTGGAAAATGCGTTTTTTATCTCACAATTATCAAACGAGGAGGAAAGCGCGAGCAGTATTATCCAGCCTTATGACGTTCGCCTTGAAACACTTTACAAATAATTAGTGTCAAGTTGAGTCACTGTTTTTGTAGGCAGTGTTGGAGTGAATGAGTAATTAACTTGCAGGTTTGTTGGCCTGAACACCAGGAGAAACTCTTTCCAGGGGTGTTGTAGGAGCTTTAATGGCTGCTCATAACCCTTGTGACATGGGAGAGTGCAAAGCATTTTCCATTAGCAGCTCTCAGGTGCAAGAAATATCTTTAAAACATACTTATCCTTATAAAAAGCAATATTAACCTTGATTTCCTCTCGTGTGAGCACTGGTATAACTCCTGTTACTTTGATGAGAGCTCTCTGCTGCTTTCCTTCTCCGCTAGGTGTAGAATTTAGTCTAAAATACGTCCACGCATTCATCACGTCAAGGCTCGACTACGGAAATTCTCTCCTCATCGGCCTTCCTGGTTCTTCCCTTCACAAGCTACAGATCATCTAGAACTCTGCAGCTCATGTCCTCACCCGCACCAAACTCTGCGACCACATCACACCTAACCTTGCCCAGCTCCATTGGCTCCCCATTCCCCCAGAGGATCGAATTGAAGATCCTTGTCCTCACCTTCAAGGTCATTCTTGCCCACCACCCACTCCGACCTGCTGTCTCCCTATGAACCTCCGTACAGCGGGCTCCGCCTGCTCCATGTGCCCTGCCCAACCATCGGCAGATGGGCTTTCGGCTTCTCTGCCCCCACACTCTGGAACTCCATCCCACAGTCCCTTCACCTCGCTCCCTCCCTCACCTCCTTCAAGGCTGGTCTCAAGAGTCTTTCACCGTGCCTTCTGCTGCCCTCCCAACTCCCTTCCTCCCCTCCTAACTCTCTCCTGCCCCTCTCCCTTGCTCGGGTCCCTACCTGACTGTTCAGCGCCTTGGGACATCCTCCCAACATGAAAGGCGCTCTGTAAGTGTAATTTTGTTATTGTTGTTAATTTGTCACCATAGCCCTGTAGCTCAGGGGTTAGAGATCTCACCTCGCAAGTGAGAGGATCTGGGTGCAATTCGCAGACAGGGTGAACTTTAAGCAAGTTTCCTTACTCCGCACGCCTCTGTTTACTTAGCAGTAAGTAAGAACCAGATTGCTAGTCGATTGGCAGATCACTTTCTTGAGGTAATCCATTTAAAAAGATATCTGGTCACTCATTTCACAACTGTTTGTGAGACACTGCTGTACGCAATTGGCTGTTGTGTTTCGCCCACAAAATATACAGCCAATTCACTTTACAATGTATATTGTGAAATGCTTTGAGATGTCTCAAAGATGTGACAAGGCTCTATATTTTTCCCAACATTTCGCCCTGCCCAGGAATTGAACCCGGGTCTTCTGGCTTGCGAGGCGAGTGCTCTAATCACTGAGCTACAGGATTCCACAGATCTCCTGGTGATATTGGTAAAATGAAGTGTGTTTCTCTCTCCCAGTGTCCTGACCAACAGTCCCTCAAATAAAGTTCCATAGCTGTTGTGGCACGCAAATTGGCAAATCCAGAGGTTAGAGATGGAACAACTGCTCAATGGTGATGGTTGAGTTGTGGGTGGGAGTGTGTGTTGGGGGGGGGGAATGATGTAGGGGATGCAAAGCTGAGAAGGAGGGGGTTTCCAGAGGATTTGTAGATGGGATGAAAGCGGGAGATCAGAGAGCACTCAACTGATTATTTCAGCCCCGTTTAAGCAGGCCTTGGTGTGAGGGTTACAGCAGTTGCCTGCACAGCCTGTTCGCTGGTGGGATTTTAATGAATTGCATCTCTCCTCCTCCCCCTTCCTCTTTTTTTGTTGGAATAAGACTGTGAATGAGGCATCAAAACCAAAACATGTAAAATCACACGACTGTTTACCCCCCCAAAGGGGAGCAGTTTGGCTGGGCTGCGAGTTGTCCTTGGCTGCTCAGCAGCTGTGAACAGAAGGTGATGTGTGGACACTCAGCAGGCCAAGAGCCTCTCTAAGCCAGATTACAGGACTGGCCCAGGCCTCAGATATTTGGGGAAGGCACACACCCTTTTCTTGTAAAAGATGAATCTGGAAGGAGTTGAACGTCATTTTATTCACTGTGCGGCGAGTTGTTTGGTCTGCGGGTCGTGGGATTAGAAGGTCTGCTACGCTTTGAGGAGCTCATACAGACTACACACAGTGTGTCAAGGCTGGTAATTATCGATGCTGTAGTTATCCCTGGTCCTCTGTCTTGGGAGGCGAGTCCTCTAACCACTGAGCTACAGAAGGCTAAACAGCAACAACTTGTACTATCCTTCATGTGGTGGAGCACCCTGAAGAGCTTCACACTGGCAGAATCTGATACTGAGCCAAGTGGTGAGGGAGGAGGGAGGTGACCTTAAGCATGATCAAAAAGAAAGGTCTTAAGGCGGGATTGGAAGATATGGGAGGGAAGGGCGGAGGGATTGAGGGAGAGAGTTCCAGAGTTTTGGGTCATAATGGCTAAAGACACGGTCACGGACGGTGGAACAGAGGGCACAAGGGACAAATAGGTTCCAGAACCAGATGAGAATAGGTACCGGGTGGTCAAGTATTGTGGAATAAGGGGAGTATGCAGGTCGAATACGTGGGGAGGTGTGAGGGAATGTAGGATTTGAAAACAAATGAGGGAATCTTGAAGTTGAACTGTTCAGTGATTTGGAACCAGTGGAGCCTGGTGAGGACTGCTATGATTGGGGTACGGAGTTTTGTATAGGTGAGTATCCAGGCGGTGGAGTTTTGAATTACCGGTAATTGGATTTTGTTTAAAGTAGAGCTGGGGGGACCAGCGGGGTGAGTGTTGGAATAGTCCAGCAGGGAAGTGACAAAGGTATGGACGAGGGTTTCAGCTATGTCAGCAGTATTGTACAGATGGAGGCGGCCAATGTGATGGAAGTGGGAAAAACGATCCTGGTCAGGGAACAGATGTGTGATAGGAAAGAAAACTGGGGATTGAACCTGACGCCTAAGTTACGCACGGGTTCAGAGAGTGAGGGAGAGCTCGGGGAGGTTGAGGAGTTCAGACTCGCAGGAGAGACACACAGGAGAGACTACTTGGAGCTAAAGAGTATGGCTGCTGTCTTACCAACATTCAAGCTGGACATTTGAGCTCATTCCGGCCTTGAGTTCTTTCAAATAAGATGACAGGACTGGTAGTCATAGCTGGGGGGGAAGTAGATTTTGGTGTCTTCCTCATACTTGTGGAAGTTGGCCCCATGTCTGCGGATGACATCATAGAGAGGAGCATATCGGTGAGGAAAAGAAGGGGCCATGGATGGAGACCTGGGCTGCCCGACAGGTGACCAGGTAGATGTGAGATTGGCTGAGATTAAGTGCTAAGGGAGGAAGTCGCAGAAGCACCGGCACAAATCCTTAAAAAATCACTAAATACTGGAAAGGTGTCAGGGGAGAAAGGCAGCTGTTACTCCTACTATTAAGGAAGGGAAAAACAGTGACCCAGGAATCTACAGACCAGTAAGTTTAATAGCCATTGTGGGTGAAATTATGGAGATTTTTATTAAGGATAAAATTATGGAGCATCTAGATAGAAATACTGTAAAATTATAAATGATAGTCAATATGGGTTCATGAAGGGAAGGTCTTTCCAATCCAAATGACTGGTCTTTGTTGATGGTGTGACAACGGAGCTTGATGAGGGTAAGGCCGTGGATGTGTATATCTGGATTTCAGTAAAGCATTTGATTCAGTTCCTCTTGAGAGGCTGGTACTGAACGATAAAGAAACCAGAATTCAGTGGAGGTATATTACATTGAATGTACAATCGGTTGACCAGAAGAATCCAGAGAGTGGTGGTACAGGTAATGTCATCAGACAGTGAAAATGCTACTAATGGAGTTGAGTGCTCTGGCAACGCTACCCTGCATGGAGGGTGCAAGTAGTTGTTGAATTCCACAATGGTCTGTTTCGGTACCTCTTTTGTTTAATTTTTATAAATGATCTGGAACTAGGACTTACAAGCAAAGTAGCTAAGTTAGCAGATGACATCAAGTTAATGAAGGTGGTAGATTCCGAAGCTAAACCAGATAAACTAAACAGGAGGATTTGAACATATTTGGGAATTGGGCAGATTGATGGCAGATGAAATTCAGTGTGGAGAAATATAAAATACTTCACACATAGGGGACAAAAAATTCTGGAAGGAATTATTATTTGAATGGAAGGAAAATAATATGAATGGAAAATGAAAAGGAACTTGGGGTCCTGATTGATAATAAATTGAAGCTCTCCTAATAATGCTCGGTGGCATTGATTAAAGCAAACCAATCAAAAAGTCAATAGCAAGCTGAACTAGGGGAGTAATCCTGCCACTATATCAATCATTTGTAAGACCATACTTACCATACTGTGTACATTTCTGGCCACTCCAGTACAAATAGGACATTGGAGAAATCAAGAAGATAGAGACGGACAACCAAAACGATTGAGGGAATAAGAAGCAGCTAAATAAATCGGCCTTGTTCACACTGGAAAAGAAAAGATTGAGAGGGGACATGATTGTCTTTAAGATTCTAAAGGGGAAAGACAATATAGATTAATATAGACAGGCGGTTTCAACTAGTCCAGAAAAATAAAACCAGAGGACACGGCTTGCGATTGAAGGGGAGTAAATTCAGAACGACTCTCAACTATCCTTTCTACCTCACATCCCCCAGTTGATAGAGTTCAACTTTCTCATCCTTATCCTCAAAGCCCTCCACAGTCTTTCTCCTTCCTACGTCTGTGACCTGCTAACCCCACATCAACCTGTCCATTTCCTCTGCTCTGCCTGCTCCATGTTCCCCACCGGGGCCACCCCATCATGCAGGTGGTCGGGCAGTTTCTCTGCCCCTACCCTTTGGAACTCCATCCCCCCGTCCGTTTACCTCACTCCCTCCCTTGCCAACTTCAAGGCGTGTCTCAAGACCCTCCATTTGACTATGCCTTCAGTCAACAACAACAACATTGATTTATATAGCGCTCTCCACGCTGGACGGCGTTTCAGAGCGTTCAGTCACCCCCTAACACCTACCCTCCCTGCACGCTACCCCTCCCAATCCAAACCACCAGCTCAAGCCAAAATGCCTGACTGACTGTCCTGTGCCTTGGGATATGTTCCCGATGTGAAAGGCGCTAAATTATACAAATGTAATTTGTTGTTGTTGCATTGTCAGTGATGCTTTCCTTTGGATGAGACATCAAAAACAAAAGCCCAATCTGTTTGTACTGCACCTGCAGTATTTTGTGTTTTGTCCAATCTGTCTGTTCAGGTGAAAGTTATTGAAGATCCTGTTACTACATTAAATCTAGCATGAATAGTATCGGTTAGGACCAGCCATCCAATTTGATTTGTACAAAAATTGAGTTATGTCAACTGGCATAGAACACAAACTCTGGAACGGGGCACGGGCAATACGATGATTATATGATTTAAACAGATCCGACTTGTGTGAGTTTTACTGTATTCACTTTGTTGGCACTTTGGTGCTTTGGCACTTTGGTGGACTTTATCCCTTGCCTCCTTCAACATCTCCACCCTTCCCAATCCTAGCTTGGGTCCAAAATACTGTTTATCTGCTAGCCATTGAGATGTCTTCCCAATGTGAAAGGCACAATACAAATGTAATTTTGTTGGTGAGAGGTTGCTGTGTACAAGTTGGATGGTTACTGGGATGAAACCTGGATGAATGAAGGATGGGTAAAGCGCAAATTCAGGATACCGGGAGAGTTTTATTCACTCCAAGGTAGGGAACGGCGATATATCGGTATATCGCTAAAACCCGATATGATTTTCATATCGATATGCCGATATAGACATTTTAAAAATATCGATATATCGAAAAACGATATATCGAGGTAAAAAATCGGGATGCGAGCATACTGAACTACAAGATCCAGAATGCTCATCTCTATACACAATGCACAGACCGAGGTGCAAAGCCGCCATCTTGTATTCATAGTCCTCGAATACAATATACAGGTATGCAAGGGGTGGGGGGGGGGGGGGGGGGGTGAGGGGGAGAGAGACTGCTGGGGGGGGTGGGTGAGCGGGAGAGAGACGGCTGGTGGGGGGGGTGAGGGGGAGAGAGACGGCTGGGGGGGGGAGAGGGGGAGAGAGACGGCTGGGGGGGGGGGAGAGAGACGGGGTGGATGTGATAATATACAGATAGATAGAGATGGGGGGGATGTGAGAGAGGAGAAGAGGGAGAGAGACATAGAGACACACAGACAGAAAAACACAGAGATGGAGAGAGTGAGAGACACAGAGAGAGAAAGATATTTACCCCCTGAGAAGATAGGCCCCGAATGCACACGCACCCGGAATGCGCGCGCGCATGCGCAGTACGAAAAAACTGAAAATATCGATATTTTGGTATATCTCGATATGAGCCAGCCGATATATCCATATCCGGAAAATTCCCATATCGCCGTTCCCTACTCCAAGGGTAATTAACGACTGGACCAGGGTGATTGTGGATGGATGATATGGGCCAGAAGGTCTTCATCCAAACCCACCTTATAATGTTGGAGTCAGTCAGTCGCCACTGTGAGGTTCTGACTCAATGGAAAAAGATTGTGTTCCCATCTGCAGGAAAACTACCACTTTATAGCCATGGAAAGAGAAGGTTTTACATACACAACTTCTTTAAAGGACAGACAGATGGAGCAAATCGGAATTCTCGTATGCACAGCAAAGCAGCTTCAGGTTATTGCAGGCGATTTCAGGACAGACAACCAGGAATTCTCTTCACACGGAGTTGATAACAGCTGGGGGGCAGGTTAGCAGGAAGGGTGGCTGAGCCCTGGAAGCTGGACTCATTGAGCAAAATAATGAAAGAGTGGGAAGAGTGCAGGAAGAGTATTCTGGGAGGACAAGATCAAATAGACCAAAGGGCCTTCTTTATCTGAGGCTCCTCTTGTGGCTCTCCTCAGTGTCAGTGGGATTGTGGGTTCCTTTGGACTTGATGTGGAAGGAAACCACATCATAAGCTAGTCGATTGGCAGAGCTCTCTAGGCCAGGGCTGTCACTCGGGATCCCGCAGCCCCATCTGGCTGTGGCTAATTACCCATCTGTGGTTGAAAAAGAAAGCATCGCTTCCCACTGGTTCCCAAGCCTTTCTTTACCCTTCCCGTACAGTACTGTAAAGCTTGTATTTGATGTGGTCCAGGCTCTCCCTCACGTGAAGGACACTATATAAATGCAAGTTGTTGTTATTGATGCAGTGCCTATTACATTTGAACAATGCAGAGTGCATGTCAGTGAGTCACACTGTGCACAATTGGCTGCTGGAGTTTGCATATACAATATACAGTCAATTCACTTCACAGTATACCCTGTGCTTTGATAAAGCGCTATGCAGTATCAGATCCAAACATTATCATTACAAGTGCAATAATAATAATCCTGCATTTGAAATAGCACTTGTCATATCTTATCGACGTCTCAAAGTGCTTGACAGACTATACTGTAAAGTGAATTGACTGTATATTTGTGGGCGAAATGCGGCAGCCAATTGCGCACAGCAGCGTCCCACAAACAGTCGTGGATTGAAAATGACAGATTTTTATTATTGTGAAATGATTGATTGGAAAGTTCCTCAATCGCAACCCTCAGGATTGTTCTGATTCTGTTGCTGATTTTGGAAGCAGAAGGAACTTGGAGGGATCTCCCCACACTTCTTCAAAATTACTCTGGAGGATGAGACCAAGGCTCATCTCGCCTGCCTGTTCACATAGACGGTAAAGGACAGTTGAGAAGAGATTGTCAGCCAGGATTCTCAGTACCCTGGCCAACACATCCCCCAAATAAAGTTGGACACTCCCTTCCTACATGACTGTCTGTGGGACGTTGCTGTGAGCAAAATAACTTTGCACATTTTGCGCACAAAACACCCAGTCATTACATTTTACCATCACTCCTGTGAAGCGCTTTGAGACGTCCAGTTGACTTGAACAGGTGCTGTATCAAAAGCCAGGATTTCTTTTTTTGTCAGTGAGTGACTTCCTCTGTTCCACATGAGGCTGAGATGTATGTAATCTGGAACTTGGCCGCTGGTGCTACAGCTGTTAACAGTAACGCAAGAATTCACCCTTGTGTCTGCTGCCTCCCTCCCTCTCTCGCTCGGTCCGCCTTGGTGAACACTATCCTTTTGCTTCACAGGGAATGTTTCTATGTCTGTTCTCTTGGCTCTGATGTTAAACCAGCTGGAACCCGAGCTGTCACTGAGGACCTCGTCTTTGAGATACTTTTGGTCTTGTCCAGAGCAAAGCCATTAAGCCATCTTCCTGAGTATAACAATAATAATAATCCTTGCATTTGATATGACATGTTTTCGTCTTTCAGTTGTTTCAAGGCACTTCAGAGGATATATTTGGGGAGTTATCAGCAAGGGTGGTCTTGGTATCATGTTCTTGAGCTAGGTGGGTCTGCAGTATTTCAGGGCACTGCTGATGGCAGCACAGCCCAGAAATCAGTAATGAGTTCTGTGGCTCGGTGGTTAGAGACTTGCCTTGTAAGCGAGAATCCTGGGTTTGATTCCCAACCTTGGGCAAGTTTTCTTATTCTACATTCTTGATAATAATCCCTCAAGAAAAAAAAAGCAGGAATAAATTGATCACTTCAATCGAAGACTTTGTGGGACGCTGCTGTGCACAATTGGCTGCCACATTTCACCCACTTGTTATAAGGAGGTTTTGTACACTATCCCTATCTTGAACTTGCACTTGAACAGGAAGGTGTTCAAGATCCTTTTTAGCAGGTCTTTGTCAATAATAATAATCCTTGTATTTGTTTTGGTTTCATGTCTTTTCCGATGTGAAATTAAAAGTGAAATTTTTTTTGTTAGCGATTCACAGACTGTATTGTACGGTGGATTGATTGTATATTTTTTGGGTGAAACATGGTGGCCAATTGTGCACAGCAGTGTCCCACCGACAGTCGTGGATTCAATGACCAATTTTTTTGGAGGAATTATTAACCCCAGAAAGGAAACTGCCAATTGATAGAAATAAGGTACCTACTTAATGCTAGGGTAACCTAGGCTTGTCTAGTAAGGAAACTTACCTTAAGTTTCCCCTGACGTGGGAATCGAAATCAGGTCCTCTCTTGACCTGGTTTGACCTGAGATTGATAGATTTCTTAAGGGATATCGGGTTAAGGCGGGCAGGTGGAGTTAGATTAGAAGATCAGCCATGATCTTATTGAATGGTGGGTCAGGTTCGAGGAGCTGAATTGCCTGCTCCTAATCCTTATGTTGTTATATTCTCTTGCGAGGCGAGTGCGCTAGCCACTGCTCCACAGGGATTTCCAAGCTTTGGATCTGGAGTTCATGTTCTCTGTGCAACACTGGGGGAGTGTTGCATTGTCAGAAGTGTCATTGTTCAGATGAGAATGTTATACCAACGGCCTGTGGGTCTGTTTTTAATGGATATTAAAGATCTTGTGATGTTCGGGGAAAATAAAGGGCGTTTCTCTGAATGTCAGGGCCTGAATTGATCATTCACTTTGTGGTTGTTTGTAGGATCATGTGTGCCAATTGGCAGGCACTCAACAGCGATTCTCGGTGAAGCATTTTGAAACATCTGTACGCTCTGTCAAATGAAAGAATTATTCTTATTATAAGGTAATGTATGTAATTCCTGGCAGTAAGGGCATGTTAGCTTGGCATAATGGATAGCATTCTCGCCTCTCAATGTGGTCGACTTTGAGCTCAGTCTGGGCTAACACTCCAGTGCAATACTGCGGAAGCGATTAGACATTATCTAATGAGATGTTAAACTGAGATCCTGTCTCATCCCTGATGTTAAAGATCCCATGACACTATTGGAAAACAGGAAATAATCTCTCTCCCAGTGTTCTGGCCAACAGTCTTCCGGATACAATTAGTCAGTCGCTTCACGGCAGTTTCTGGAACGTTGCTGAGCAAAAATTAACCACTGCATTTACCTCCAAGTACAGTCACTACATTTTCCAGTGTAGCCATTCAAGTTTGAGATGTCCTCCAGATGTGAAAGTTACTAGAATCAAATATTTTATTATTTGAGATAATAATAATCCTTGCATTTGATATAGCGCTTTTCACGTCTTCTAGACATCTCAGAGTGCTTCACAGAATATACTGTAAAGTTAATTAACTGTATATTTGTGGGAGAAAAGCGGGAACCAATTGTACACAATTGTATCGTGGATTTAATTTATTATAGTTTTTTCTAGACGGATTATTATTAGGCGTGTGGAGTAAGGAAACTTGCCCAAGGTTTCGCCCTGACCTGCCTGGATTCGAACACAGGTCTCACGCTTATAAGGCGAGTGCTCTAACCACTGCGCCACAGAACTCCACTTAAAGTTGTTTCCCCTGATGAGATGTTAAGGAGGTATAACATGTTGAGAATACCAGATTGTATCCTCATCAAGTTGGGCAAACAAAGCCACAATTACAATAATCCTTTATCGTCAATTTAGATCAGGGTCCAACTGGCATCCCACTGGCCACATGCGGCCCCTCCATTTCATCTGGCTCATCCTCTCCCTCCACAATCCTCTCCCTCCACAACCCTCTCCCTCCACAACCCTCTCCCTCCACAACCCTCTCCCTCCACAACCCTCTCCCTCTGCAATGTTATGTTTTGGGAAGGGAAACACCAAAATATTGCTTATGTGGCTCACGGATGTTTTTAAATAGGGGGTGTCTCAGCAGCTAAAGGTTTGAACCAAAACACAAAATACTACAGATGCTGGGAATCTGAAACAAAAACAAAAGTTGCTGGGGAAACTCAGCAGATCAAACAGCATCCATGGAGAAAGGAAAAGGAGTCAACGTTTCGGGTCTACAACCCTTCATCAGGACAGACGAAGGGTTGTAGACCTGAAACATTGACTCGTTTTCCTTTCTCCAAAGCTTTGAACCACCCTGACTTAAATTATATGAGTTGGGACATGGATGAATGGTGAGCAGGAGTCTGGTGATTTAGTCTGGATTGTGCTTGAGATGCTTTGTGAACGCTGTTGTTACTCAGCTCACAGCACATGAAGGATGTTTGTCTGGGGTGAGGAGGTGAGCACCATTGGAGCTGTGATGGCCTGATAGTCAAACAGGAAATTGATAGTCATTCGTTTGTTCTTGCACAAAGGATACAATTAGTAAAAATGCCATATTTTGAGAGATAAGTAGTTTTGAAGCATTTAGGATATTTGGTCGACATATACGAAACTGAGGAAGAAAGATGTCAACATGAAAGATCACATCTGCAGGGTAAGGAATACTAATCATCCTTTCATTTGATACAGCGCCTTATCATGTCTTCGTGTCTCACAGTGTTTAGGTTTATGAAATATAGTGTAACATGAATTGAGTGGATTTTGTGGGTGAAATGCAGCAGCCAATTGCGCACAGTAAAGTTTCCTTTACTCCACATTTGCCGACATCAGAAAGATTTCTAATGCTGTTTGTATTTTGAAATCCTGCCGTTTTTAGGGAGTTGCAGGCTTTCGGAATGTCGGATTATGGAGGTTTTACGGTATTAATCTCCTCACCCGGTCTCAGCGGGAGGCTGGGGGTAGACGAGCGTGCGATGTCTATCTAATTCAGGTCCAGATGATCAGTAGTGAGTTACTCACCAGCCGTGTCTGAGTTGTGGGTTATCTGACGGTGAGATGTCAGCTGCTGTACCAGGCACTGAAGTGCTCGGTTTCCCCATCAGTCAGCGCAAGTCCCTCAAATATTCCAACTATTTGACCACAGGCAGCTCCGAGCCGGTGATGGTTTTCTCTGCCGGTGGTTTTCTAGACGTTTGTAGAAGTGCCGCGGTTTAGGAAACCAGAGGCCACTAACACCAGGCATCTGGAGACTGTTCCTAGTCTGAATAGTGAAACACAGTACAGCTGTCAGCCTGGGTTTGATATCTGGCAGATCCAGTCACAGTGACACTTCTATATAGTCTGATATTAGCAGTGAGCACGTCTATATAGTAGGGTCCGTCGATATGGAAATTTTCCGATTTAGATATCGATGGGCTCACATCGAGATATACCGAAATATCAATATTTTCGGGTTTGTCGTACTGTGCATGCGCGCGTGGCACGCACATTCAGGGCCTATCTCATCAGGAGGTAAATATCTTTCCCTCTTTGTGTCTCTCACTCTCTCCATCTGTGTTTTTCTGTCTGTGTCTCTCTCACATCCCCCCATCTCTATCTATCTGTATATTATCACATCCACCCCGTCTCTCCCCCCGCCGTCTCTCTCCCCGCCGTCACCCCCCCGCAGCCGTCTCCCTCCCCCCCCTCAGCCGTCTCTCTCCCCCTCACCCCCCAGCCGTCTCTCTCCCCCCCCCACCCCCCCCAGCCGTCTCTCTCCCCCCCCCACCCCCCCCAGCCGTCTCCCTCCCCCCCCTCAGCCGTCTCTCTCCCCCTCACCCCCCAGCCGTCTCTCTCCCCCCCCTTGCATACCAGTATATTGTATTCGAGGACTATGAATACAATATGGCAGCTTTGCACCTCGGTCTGTGCATTGTGTATAGAGATGAGCATTCTGGGTCTTGTAGTTCAGTATGCGCGCGTTCCGATTTTTACCTCGATATATCGATATTTTTGAAATGTCTATATCGGCGTATCGATATGAAAATTATATTGGGTGTTAGCGACATATCGATATATCGCCGGACCCTACTATATAGTCTGATTGTGAAGTCCTGTAGCTCAGTGGTTAGAGCGCTGGTCTTGCAATTGTGAGATATATGTTCAGTTCCTGGCAGATCAGATCAGGGCAAAACCTTGGGCAAGTTTCCTTACACCACACATCACACACACATACCACACACACACACACACACGCCTAATAATAAACTGTCCAAGAAACCCACAATAATAAAAATTGGTCATTTCAATCCATGACTGTTTGTGGGGGACGCTGCTGTGCTGCCGCATTTCGCCCACAAATATACAGTCAATTGACTTTACAGTATATTCTGTGAAGTGCTTTGTGACGTCGATAAGATGTGAAAAGCCGCGATATCAAGTACCAGGATAATTATTATTATTTACAATATTAGCAGCGACCACTCTATATAGTCTGATAATAATAATAATCCTTGCATTTGATATAACACTTTTCACGTCTTCTAGACTGTGTCTCAAAGCTTCACAGAATATACCGTTAAGTGAATTGTCTGTATATTTGTGGGTGAAACGTGGCAGCCAATTGCGCACAGCAGTGACCCACAAACAGTCGTGGATTGAAAATGACCAATTTATTGTTTTTTATGGAGGGATTGTTATCAGGAGTGAGGAAATCTGCCCAAGGTTCTGTCCTGCCTGACGTTAACATGATGTTAGATATTCGAGCGCTTGCCTCACAAACGAGATGACTTTGTTTTGATTCCCAGGCAGGGCAGAGAGTTGGGCGAGTTTCCTGCCTCTTGTTTACCCAGCAGTAAATAGGATCCCGGTTGTTAGACAAATGGTGGATGGCTTCCCAGGTCCTCTCCGTTGTGAGAGGCCTCTACTCTCTAACCATTCTGCTACAATACTCCACTGTAACACAGATGTTGCATCATTGCATTGTATACAGTATCATGATTGTGTCAACCTGGCTCATCTATCTCCTAAAAAGTTTGTGGGTTCAAGTCCCACGTCAGGATGTTTTGATCTCACAGTCTAGACTAACACACTCCAGTGCTTTTTGAATCTTTTGATTCTCTTATTTCCAACGAAAAGGAGTTTCTCTCTCGCGATGTCCTGGCCAACAATCGTCTATACAACAGTCAATCACTACCTGGCTGTCTGGGTGACATTGTTGTTTGAAAATTGGCTGCTGTGTTCACTTTACAAAATACACAGCCACTACACTCCACAGCAAGTGAAACACTTTGAAACGTCATATTGACGTGAAACCAGCCGTAAGATTTTGCCATGAATAATATCAAACAGCCTTATCCTGACCCGACTGTCTCACACAATCACAACCAATAGAGGAGAGGCCGGGAGAAGGGAGCCTGGCCACTGTTTCCCTCTCTGGTGCCATAGCCAACAAGATCCTGGTGTACTGTGTACCTGTGTACTACGCTAACCCATTGGACTCTCACAGCTGAGCGGTAGAGCACTCATAAGAAAGAGGACCTAGGTTCGAATCCCGGGTGGGGTGAAACCTTAGGGAAGTTTCCTTACTCCACACGCCTCTGACAACTGTTTACCTAACAGTAAGTAGGAACCCAGTCTTTATTACCCGCGGGTAATAATCCCTCCCAAAACAATATGGTGACTGAATGCACGACTGTTTGTGGGACACTGCCATACGCAATTGGCTGCTGCATTTCACCCACAAAAACCACAGTCAATTGACTTTGCAGTATAGTCTGTGAAGGGCTTTGAGACGTCAAGAAGCCGTGCAAAGCTCAATATAAAATGCGAGGATCATTATATTATTATTTGGATGTTGCCATGGAATAGCCCATAGGACATGAGTGAGAAAGATTAGATCTGGTGTTGCAACAGCCCACACCAACACATCTCATCCCTTTAGATACCATATCTTGTAGCTGCTCTAGGAGCTCCTCAAGGAGCAGCCACAAGATATGGTGTCTAACACGGATGAGATGTGTTGGTGTGGGCTGTTCCAACACCAGATCTAATCTTTCTCACTCACGTCCTATGGGCTTGATGTGGGGACTTTCATTTTGGGAGGACATCTCAAAGCGCTTCACAGAAAATACTGTAAAGCTGCATTTTTGTAGGTAAACACGGTGTCTAAGTTGAGCGCAGCAATATCTCATAAATTGATCATTTTAATGCGCGACTGTTTGTGGGGATATTGCTGTGCACGATTGGCTGCCGCATTTTACCAGCTATGGAGTGAATGACCATATTTATCGGGTCGTCAGGAGAAACCATCGAGCATGAACATTGAGTGTTGTGGAGGCTCACCCACAACATCTCCATCGGCTCAGAGTGTGTGTTAGTGACCTGGCTGTGAGGGGACGCAGTCAGGGCTGTTTCTGTGCTGTAACTCTTGGATTCTGGTCACCGTTTAGCACAGAACACCGTGTGACTCCGCAAATTGGTTCCGGTTCATTAACAGCAGGGAACCCTCGCCTCCAAACTCTTCACACAAACATTTCTGAGGTACTGCGAGAGCTAACACCACAGTTAACCTTCTAGCATAGCACACCCTCCTTCAGCTGACACGTTGCACTGAGATCCAGTATTTGTTCAGGTGGACGTTACAGTTAATATGGATTAATCAGCCAATATTGCTCCAAACATGGACAGGCTAAACTGTTAACCAGCCTGGCCTATATAACATTCCTTTAACAGCAACCAGATCATTCACCAATTCATAATTATTGATAATAATCCTGATACTCTATAATACACTGCCTGTAATGAGGGTTTGATTCCAGGCATGGTGAAACTTTGGCCAAGTTTTCTTACTCCACACACCTCATAATAATCCCTCAAAAAACAATTCACGACTGTTTGTGGGACACTGCTGTGTGCAATTGGCTGCCACATTTCGCCCACAAATATACAGTTGATCCACTTTATAGTGTATTCTGGGAAGCGCTTCGAGATGTTTAGAAGACGTGAAAAACGCTATACCAAATGCAAAAATGATTACTATTATGTTGCATTGAAATTAGAGAGGAAGGAAACAGGAATTTTGAAGAGAGTTCTAGCAAATATACAGTCAATTCACTTTACAGTATATTCTGTGGATTGCTTTGAGATGTCTCAAAGATGTGAGTAGGGACTATATTAAATACAAGGATTATTGTATTATAATGTCTCGCAGGGAATTATAATAAACCTTGTATTTGATACTTAGAATGCCACAAAGTATTTCACAGGCTGTAAATAACTTTCATTTATATAGCCCTTCACACATGTAGCATCTTGTAATAATTAGACTGTAAACTCCAGTGATTGTTTATTTTGTGGGTGAAACGCGGCAAGCAATTTGCACAAAGCAATACTCTACAAGTGGCCTGCAATGAGGGAACAGTTTTATCTGAGGTATTGTTGGCCAGGGCACTGGGATAAAGAAACTCCCTGTCTTTAAGAATCACGCTGCAGAATCTTTAACATCCACCTGAACAGACAGACGTGGCTTTGCTTTAATGTCTCATCCGAAGGTTGGTGGCTCGAGCTGGCACTGTATCTGAAGTGTACATCTGGTCAGACAGTCAGTGCAGGAACTGGTTTTAGCTGCTGTGTGGATCCAGCACTTTCAGAGACTCTATCTGGGCCTTGTTGCTTTTCTATAATAATAATCCTTGTAGTTGATATAGCTCTTTCTCCCCCCCCTCTCTCCCTCTCTCACTTACCTTCTCCCCAATATCCCACCCTCCCATTTTGGAGTCAGAGTTGGGGGTTTGAGCCATATGTCACCAGTTGTAACCCATATAGGCCTTGTTTCGACAAAGTAAACAAGGAAAAACTGTTTTCACTGGTGGGCGTATCAGTGACTTGAGGTCACAGATTTAAACTAGTTTCAAAAAGAAGCAGAAGGGAGATGAGGAGAAATGTTTTCACCCAGCGAATCTGGAATGCATTGCCTGAAAAGGTGGTGGAGGCCGATTTGATAACAACTTTAAAAGAGAGGTAGACATTTATTTGGGGAGGACGGGTTTGCACAGTTATAGGGAGAGAGCTGGGGAGTGGGATTAAATTGCTCTTTTTAAAGAGCCGGCACAGACTCGATGGGCCAAAAAGCCTATTTTTGTGCTGTAAGATTCTATGATTCTATGCAGTCTAGGCTGATACTCCAGTGTTGAGCCAGGGGAGAGCAGTGTTGTTGGAGGAGGTGCTGTTCTTTGGATGAGATGTTGAACTCAGGTCCTGCCTGTACCTGTTCAGGTGGATGTTAAAATTCACTAATTTAAAAGTGACTCTCCTGAGGTCCAAGCCAACGATAACTGTGGTCACTGACTCCATGGCTGTATGTGGGACATTGCTGTGTGTGATTAGCTGCCGTTATTGCCTTACGGAAGACAACGTGTGACTGTGAAGTGCCTTGAGATGTTCTCCTGACGTGAAAGGCAATCAATAAAATGATCATCTCAGTGAAGCTCTTTGAGACACTTTATAACAGAAGGTGTGGGCTGTGCACTTAACCCTAACCCTCATTGTCGTAAAGATTGTTGTTGTCATTGCATTTGCCCGCAAACACACAATCCACCCTGCACTTTACAGTAAAATCTGCCAAGCCCCTTGTGATGTCCTCCCCTGTACCAAATGTTGGGATGATTGTTAGCGCTGTTGTTGTCCTGTGTTTTCAGATGGAAGAGGGAGGAAAAGCGGCTTTATCAAACAAATTGCGGCTGGGAGATGAGCTGGTGAATATCAATGGCTGCCCACTGTATGGTTCTCGACAGGAAGCTCTCATTCTCATCAAAGGCTCCCACAGGACACTGAAGCTGGTGGTCAGGTCAGATACTCATTATTCCTCTCTCGTAAACACCTTTCTTTTCAGGGGACTTTGCTCTGTTTCAACAAGACACATTTGTGTGTTGTTGTGAATCCCTGGCTTGTGTAGCACAGGGACCAGCTGAGATAGAGGCCTGTGTGAAGCTCCCGTATAAAACTCTGCCGATCAGATTCCGGTTTAGTGCTGGGGGCTGGTCTGTAGTGATGGAGTTGCTGTCCTGCGGGTGAGATGTCAAGCCAAGGCTGCCTGTTCGAGTGGACATTAAAGATCTCATGGTGCTGGTCGAAAAGAGAAGGGAGTTTCTCTCAGTGAATCTTGCAGACAAAAAGGAAAATATTGCTGTTTAAAATACTCCACACATGCAAACTGACCCCTGAATGTTCCCAGTGACTTCTGTTATCCTCCAGGCAAAATTGGTCACTTTTTGACTAATATTGACCAATTTTTGACCAATTTTGAAAAACATGACCGTTTTTCTGACATTGTTTTGTGCAAATTAGCAGTTCACTTCATCTATCAATACAGTCACTGCGCTTTACAGTGAATCTTTTGAAATATTTTAACAAAGTGACAAGGAATCAAATGCAATGATTAGTATTGTTTGTGTGTCTGTGCATTCAATCATAACTGTATTGATACAGACCTGAGTGTATCTTGCCGGACACTAATATACAGTAATGTAAAGTGAGTTGACAGTATATTTTGTGAGTGAACGTGGCAACCAATTGTCCCACAAACAATTGTGGGTTGCGTGATCACTTTTTTAAAAAGCTATTATTCCCCCTGAAAAAGCGATAGACTAATCGACTAACAACCAGGTTCCTACTTACTGCTGGGTAAACAGGGGCGTGTGGTGTAAGGAAAACTTGACCAATGTTTCACTCCTGCCTGGAAATCAGACCAAGTCCATCGCTTGCAAGGTGAGGGCTAACCACTGAGCTACAGCACTACACACTGAGCTACAGGCTACACACTGAGCTCCAACACTACACACTCAGCTACAGGCTACACACTGAGCTACAGGCTACACACTGAGCTACAGGCTACACACTGAGCTCCAACACTACACACTGAGCTACAGGCTACACACTGAGCTACAGGCTACACACTGAGCTACAGGCTACACACTGAGCTACAGGCTACACACTGAGCTACAGGCTACACACTGAGCTACAGGCTACACACTGAGCTACAGGCTACACACTGAGCTCCAACACTACACACTGAGCTACAGGCTACACACTGAGCTACAGGCTACACACTGAGCTACAGCACTATACACTGAGCTATAGGACTCTGGACTGAATGAAGTACAGGAGTCCACTCCAGTACAAAGGTAGTAAGAGTGAAATCGAGAGGTACCAGTGGATACTTGTATTTATTAATGGTGGAGTCCTGTAGTGTATTTGGTTGGAGCCCTTGTCTCGCTAGTAAGAGGACTGTGTTTCATTCCGTTCCTGAGCACGGCAAACCATTGGGCAAGTTTCCTTACTCCTCACGCCTTGTTGACCCAGCAGTAAAGTAGCAATCGGGTTGTTAGTCGATTGGCAGATTGCTTTTTAGGGGGAATAATTCCTTTTTAAAAAATGGTCACACAACCCACAATGTTTGTGGGACAATTGGCTACCGCATTTCGCTCACAAAATTTACTGTCAATTCACTTTGCATTACTGTATATTAGTGTCCGGCGATATATTGATATATCAGTTATATCGGTATAATTTTTCATATCGATATGCCGATATTGAAAATTCAAATATATCGACGGACCCTACTGTATATTCTGTAAAGCACTTTGAGACATCAGGAAGACGTGATCAGGTGCTATGTCAAATGGAAGGATTATTATTATTGTCTTTGCCGTGCTCTCGTGTCCTTTACCCTCTTTCCTTTGCTATTTTCTCGTTCTCTCTTCTCTCCTCCATTATTACCCAGAGAGTTGTGATGATCTGGAAGGAATTGCCTGAAACAGTGGTAGAAACAGATTTGACAGTAGATTTCAAAAGGCAACTGGATAGCTACTTAAAAATGAAGAGTGGGGGAGCGGGACTGATTGGGTGGCTTTTTCAAAGAGCCAGCACAGGCACGAGGGGCTGAATGGGCTCCTTCTGAGTTCTAATATTCTATGATTCATGCACCTTGGCTTATTTTCTGACCTTTACTTTCTCTCTCATTTCCTCTCTTTCTCTCTCTCTCTCTCTCTCTCTCTTTACCTCTCTCTCTCTTCCTCTCTCTCTCTCTCTCTCCCTCTCTAATGCCTGCCGCTCACATACCAAAGCAGTTTGGCTCCTTCCAGTCTATTCCTCAGGCCTGCTGACCTGGAACAAGAAAAGGATCAAAGTTTTGAATCCAGGGTGAATGGGGATGTTCAAAGGTTTAAACCTCAAAGTGGGCCAGTTTGGCTGGTTTCCAGGCCACCTCACTGCAGGGCCTGTGCACTGTGCTATGTGACCGAAACCAAAAAAAACCACAATAATAAGAATTGGTCATTTCAGTCCACGACTTTGTGGGACACTGCTGTGCGCATTTGGCTGCCGTGTTTCTCCCACAAATATACAGTCAATTCACTTTACAGTATACTCTGTGAAGCGCTTCGAGACATCGATAAGATGTGAAAAGCGCTATATCAAATGCAAGAATTATTATTATTAATATTAGTAGTAGTATTATGTTGTTGAGACGTCTCAATCCGCTTCACAGAATATACAGTAGAAGCCGTTTATCCGTGACTCAATGCACCGGCACTTCCGTATTGGCCAAAACAATGTCCCTATTCGATAAACTGGAACTTATCCAGAACAATAGCAGTGGAGCATTTGTAATATGCATCAATAATAACATAATAACAGAATATTGTATTGCTACTTATTGTTAAAACTATCCTCTTGCGCTTTTTACCTTTGCTGGTAGATGCTGCGCTTGAAGCCATGATGCTGCGGTTGAGGTTTATAATCCAGTGACTCTTTTTAAAATGGAGGACGCCAAGCGGGTGAAAAAAAGGAGCGCGCATGACTTTCAAGTCATACCAGTGGCAAGCCGATAACGCTAGCCGATAACCCACATTGTCACGCAGGTGCAGTATTTTGGTTTGCCACAAGTAGAGTCTAGGGCTTTGGCTTGTAGCTAGTAAAGTCACGCGACTTTAAAATCGCGCTGCCGTTTTTTTCACCCGCTTGGCTCCATTTAAAAAAGAATCGCTGGACTGTAAACCTCAATCAGTAAAGATGAGAAGCACAAGAGAGTGGTTTTAACAATAAGTACCAATATAATATTCTATTATATGTTATTACCTAGTCTGGTGTGTATGGGTGTGTTTTAAAAAAAACACTAATTTTTTTGTGGTGGGTTTTCAGCTGTGGGCCGCCTGAATGTCCGGCAGGCGCTTTAACCGGGATTGGCCATTCCCGGAGGTGCCGGATAAACGGCTTCTACTGTTCCTGGTTTTGAAGTCACAGGAAGTCGAGTAGGGAGCATTGTATTACTGTTGCTCCTCCAATGAATCCACACGGCTGATCCTCATGTCAAGAGGGACAAGCTATAAGGTTTTGTTTGCCCGGGCAAGTGTCTTATCACTCTGCTTAGCGCCTTGGGACGTCCTCCCGATGTGAAAGGCGCTGTACAAATGTAATTTTGTTGTGTTGTTGTTATTAGAGTATTAAACCAAGCTGAGATTTCCACTTCCCTGGGCTATATTGTAGGATTGGAATGCGCTCTCTCTCCCTGGAAAGATGCATCCTGCTTACCTAATTCCCAAAAGTATTAGACACAGGTTGGCAAGAGCCAAGGCTACAGGTAATGACTTGATAAAGTAGGATCTTATCAGCAACACATGGAGAAAGTAAACACAACACACAAAGCTATGAGATACGCCAAGGCTGAGACAGGGATGTGTGGGGCAGAGTTAGCATTGATGTGAGGAAGTGTTCCTTTACACAAGTTAATCAACAGTTAGAGCTGGGTCAGCAGGGAAAATACTGCCTTGTTAAGAGGCCTCAACACTAACGGGAGGTCGAGGGATGAACAGAAAGGTTTACGTCACTTTAAAAAAAAGTCGATTCACTCTACAGTGCATTCTGGGAAGTGCTTTGAGATGACTTGAAGACTTGATAAGGTGCGATATTAAATGTAAGGATGATTATTATTTATCTTGGGTTGGGACTTGGATATTTTTGGCAGATGGGAAGAGGATGACAACAACAAATTATCATAGAACATTAGAATATTACAGCACAAACGAGGCCATTTGGCCCATCGAATGAGCTATTTCAAAGTCAATCTCACTCCCCATCTCTCCACAGAATCCTAGCAACCCGTCCGCCCCAAATAACCATCCACCTCTCTTTTAAAAGTTGTTATCGAATCGGGCTCCACTATCCTTTCAGGCGATGCATTCCAGATTCGAACAACTCGCTGCGTGATAAAATTTCTCCTCAGCTCCCCTCTGCTTCTTTGGGAAACAATTTTAAATCTGTGACCACGAATCCCTGACACACCCACCAGTGGAAACAGTTTTTCCCTGTTGAATCCCTTCATGATTTTGAAAACGTCTATTAAGTCTCCTCGTAACCTTCTCTGCTCTAATGAGAATAATCCTAGCCTCTCCAACCTTTCCTTATAACTGAAGTCCCTCTTTCCTGGTACCATCCTAGTAAATCTCCTCTGCATCCTTTCCAATGCCTTAACATCATTCCTGAAGTGTGGTAACCAGAAGTGAACACAGTACTCCAGCTGAAACCTAGCCAGCGTTTTATACAGGTTATTTATAAACTCTAGTATGTTTTTTTAACAGCCTTATCTACTTGTCCTGCCACCTTCAAAGATTTACTTACATGAACCCCCAAGACTCTCTGTTCCTTCACTCCACTTAAGATTGTACTATCAGCCTATAATGCCTCTCTTTATTCTTCCTTCCAAAATGCATCACAACAACAACAAATTACACTTATAGAGCACCTTTCACGTCGGGAGGACGTCCCAAGGTGCTGCACAGGAGGCATGTGACCCGAGCTGGGAGGGGAGTGTTCAGGAGGGGGTAAGAAACATAGGAGAGGTCGAAGAATTAGGGGGGGGAACAGAAGGCACGGTCGAAAAGGAAAGTCTTCAAACCGGCCTTGAAAGAGGAAAGGGAGAAAACAAGGCGGAGGGATTGGGGGATGGAGTTCCAAAGGGTGGGAGCGGAGAAACTGAAGGCCCGGCCTCCGATGGTGGGGCGGTTTGGGCGGGGGCTTGGAGCAGGCCAAGTCCTGCTGAACGGAGGGTCCGGGTGGGCTTATAGGGGGAGAGTAGGTCAGAAAGATAGGGTGGGGCCTTGAAGGTGAGGACGAGGATCTTGAACTCGATCCTCTGGGGGATGGGGAGCCAGTGGAGACGGGCGAGGGTGGGGGTTATGTGGTCGCGGAGGCGGGTGCGGGATAGTACACGGGCTGCAGAGTTTTGGATGACCTGCAGCCTGTGAATGGAGGAGCTGGGGAGGCCGACAAGGAGAGAGTTCTCATAGTCCAGCCGTGAGGTGATGTACGCGTGCACGAGTGTTTCGGCAGCGCGGGGGGTGAGATAGTTGCATCACCTTGCATATCCACATTAAATTTCATCTGCCATGTATCTGCCCATTTTACCATTCAGTCTATATCCTGCCTTCTCATTTATATTGTATTCTCAGTTACATGTGTATAATATCCTTTATGTCTAATACGCTGGTTAGACCTCACGCAGGGGTTCTGTATTCACTTCTGGCTACCCTCTGCCTCCTCATCCTCCCCGATCTATCCACTGCCTTGAACACAGTGGACCACGCAATCCTCCTCCACTGCCTCTCCTCCCAACTCAACCTTCAAGGCTCTGTCCTTGATTGGTTCTGGTCGTACCTCTCACACCGCCTTCACTTTGTCTCCTCCAACAGCTTTTCCTCCACTCCTTGCACAGTCTCATGCAGCATTCCCCAGGGCTCTGTCCTTGGCCCCCTGTTATTCACCCTCTACATGCTCTCTCTCAGTGACATCATCTGCAGACTTGGGGTAAATTTCCACATCTATGCGGATGACACCCAACTCTACCTTTCTGCTTCCACCCTCGACTCCAGGACTACTGGCATTCTGACTGCATGTCTGTTCGTCTTGAGTCCTTGACGAGGGACAACTTCCTCCAACTAAACGTCAACAAGACAGAGGCCCCCCTGATTGGCTATCGCCTCCGCACCTCAGATGCTGGCAACATCAGCATCCAAGGCTGTTCTCTCCATCTCTCAAAGCCAATCAGGCATCTGGGCCTGCTCCATATCCCTCGCCCGAACTCTCTATTATTGGTGTCCATGCAATCAGCCTCTTTCCCCCCACTCTCTGGAACTCCATCCTTCATTCACTTAACTTCTTCCCTTTCCTCCTTCAAGGCCGGCCTCAAGACCTTCCTATTCGACTGGGTCTTCTGCTGTCTTCCAAACTTTTCCCCCTTTTCTACTGTCCTTCCTCCTGCCCCCACCCTGACCCTTCTTCCCCTGCTCGGGTCCCGACCTAACTGTTCAGCGCCTTGGGATGACCTCCTGACATAAGAGGTGCTATATAAATGTAATTTTGCCATTGTTGTTTATGTCGCGGGACAACATCAACAACAAAGTTACACTTGTTGTACACCTTTCACGTCAGGTTTCAGACCCGAGCTGGCGTCGATCACCAGGAGGGTGGAGGAAAAGGGGGGGATTTGGGATCGTCGGAGTGGAGAGTCTTGAGGTGGGAATTGAAGGAGGCCAGGGAGGGGGCGAGGCGGAGGAGCTGCACGATGGAGTTCCAGAGGTTGGGGGCAGAGTGGCTGATGTCTCACCTGACAATGGTGGGGTGGGTGAGTCTGGGGACATGGAACAGGTCGGAGCCTGCTGAGCGGAAGGGCAGGTTGGTAGGGAGTTAGGAGGTCACAGAGATAGAGTGGGGCGAGGCAATGGAGGACTTTATATGTGTGGACCAGGATCTTGAATTGGATTCTCTGGATGATGGGGATCCAATGGAGTCGGGCGAGGATGGGGGGATGGGGTCACGAAACGGAGTGGTAGAGGACTCGGCCCGCAGAGTTCTAGATTATCTGCAGCCTGTGAAGGGAGGACCGGCAGGGCATTTGTGTAGTCGAGCCTGGATGTAATGAAGTCATGAATGAGGATTTCAGTGGCCTGAAGGGTAAGGTAGTGGCGGAGTCAGGCAATATTGCAGAGGGGAGAAGGCAGCGCGGGTCATGGCTTGGATATGGCAGAGGAAAGACAGTTGAGGATCAAACAAGACATCTAGCTTCCTGACTGGCTTGGTGAGGTGGAGTGAGCAACCATGGAGGTTGATTCTGTCAGTGCCTGATGTGTGAAGGCGCTGGTGCAAGCCAATCAGAAGGGCCTCTGTCTTGTTAAGGTTCAACTGTAGAACGTTAGCTCTCATCCAGGACTTGACGCCTGCAAGGCAGTCTGTCAGGACAGCAGTGGTCCTGGAGTCAAGGGTAGAGGCAGAAAGATAGAGTTGGCTGTCATCCGCATACATGTGGAAGTTGACCCCAAAGTGCCGGACAGTCAAGGGCTTGCATATTTGTATTCAGGAGGGGTGCAGGTTAGGCTCAGGAGAATGACCAACAGTCTGGTCGAAGAGGAGGGTCTTGAAGGGATGGGGTGAGGTGAAGGGACTGTGGGATGGAGTTTCTGAGAGTGGGAGCAGAGGGGCTGAATGTTCAACCACCGTTTGGATTATAAATCAAAGTTGTTGTTGTGGTAAATCCCAGCGTGGAATATTAATTAGATCTTTGCTGGTGAAGGGAGCTGGTATTAGTAGTAATAATAACAATAATAATCCTTGCATTTGATATAGCATCTTATCACATCGTCTAGAAACCTCAAAGAGTTTCACAGAATATACCGTAAACTGAACTGACTGTATTTTGTGGGTGAAAAGGGCTGCCAATTGCACACAGCAGTGTCCCACAAACGGTCGTGGATTGAGTGACTTTTTTTTAAAAAAGGATTATTACCAGGGAAAACTTGCCAATGTTTTGCCCTGCCTGGAATCAAACCCAGGTCCTTTCACTTGTGAGGTGAGTGCTCTAACCACTAAGCTGCAGGACTCCCCTGGTGTTAGTAGTCTATGGCTAGCTGACGGCTCACTGTCGCTGGCTGTGTAGTCACTGCTGTGTAGATACCCTTGCTCTCGATATGGACCGAGTTGCAATGCTCAGGGATCCAGGCTTCATTCATCAGTGAGTGGCAGCTCTCCCAAAGTCTGGCTACTAATTCTGCGTCCTTCACACTCTGGCCCTGATATCCAGACACAACACAAAGCTGCTCACAGAACTGACACTCCCTCCCTCACACCCTGAGTTTCTCTCTCACTCTCACTCCCACATGCTGCTCAGCTGCTGTCTAATGGCCCAGAAGGTGAGGGTGAGAGGAGCCGAGTGCTCAATCACACAATGCTCATAATAATAATCCTTGCATTTGACACAGCGCGTTTCACATCTTATCCATGTCGCAAAGCGCTTCACAGAATACACTGTAAAGTGAATTGACTGTATATTTGTGGGCGAAACGCGGCAGCCAATTGCGCACAGCAGCGTCCCACACACAGTCATGGACAGCTGCTGCCATTAGACAGCTGACCAATTTTTATTATGTGGGTTTTGTTTGGACGGATTATTATTAGGCGTGTGGAGTAAGGAAACTTTCCCAAGATTTTGCCCTGATCTGCCTGGATTTGAACACAGGTCTCACGCTTGCAAGGTGTCGGGAGCTGTGTATGTGGGGGGCTGGGGGATGTGTGTGGGGAGTTGGGCTAGGGGTGTGTTTTGGGGGCTGTGTGTGGTGCTAGGTTGCGGGTTGTGTGTGGGAGCTGTGTTCGGGGGCTGGGGGCAGTGTGTGTGGGGATGGAGGCTTTGTCTGTACAGGTGGTGTGTGGGGGGGGCTATGTTGGGGCTCAGTAAGGGCTCAGTTCTGTGTCCGGGCTGGTTGTGTGGAATGAGGAGAAGCCGCTGGCAGGAAGCTGGGAAGGGTTACACCCACTGAGCAAAGGGCTAATTGGTTCCGTCTGCTGGGTAATTACAACCCATGTCGCAAAGCAAAGTGAAACTGTCAGAGAGAGAGGGGGAGAGAGCCCCTCGTGGGCTTTGGAGCCTATGACTGAGAAGTGACTGGCCTGGCACAGCCTGACTCTGGGGTGAGTAACAGCCAGCGAGGAGACTGGGACTTGCCTTATGCCATCTCTGGTCTTGTGACAGTCAGAGCTGTCTCAGCCAAGTGTTTCAGTCAAGAAACAGGTTAATATACCAGAGCCCAGTGCTTTGAAAACTTTTGTTTTTAAATGAGTTGTTGGGGATTCTTGCCAATAATGTGGGGAGAGGGAAGTGGGGGAGGGGGTATCACCTTGTTGGGGGAACGATAACGAACACGGGGATGTGAGTGCTGAGTTAACACACAGCTTTGTGAACCCCCTGATTTATGACATGATAAGGCGCTAGGATTATTACTATTAAAATGACCCTTTAACCCAGACAAAACACTTGTCCATTTGCACACAGCAGTGTCTCACAAACATTGCTGTTCTGACTGCTCACCTCCTATTTGCTGGACTCCCTCATATACAGGAAGGATCCAGTTGATCCCAAACTCCGCTGCCCACAATAAACTCCGTACCCCCATCACACCAGGTCTGGCCGGGCTTCACTGGATCAATTTCAAGATGCTCACACTCATCTTTAAATCCCTTCAAGGCCTAGTACCTCCCTACCTCTCCTACCTCTATAACCCCAACCCACTGTCTCCGTTCAACTAGCTCCAGTCTCCTGTGTGTCCTTCGTGCCCTCCAATCCATCGTTGGTGGCTGCACTTTTAGCCGCTTACGCCCCAAGCTTTGGAACACTCTTCTTCTATCCCTCCACCTTCGTCCCTCCCTTCCTCATCTTCAGGTCAAGCCTATTTGACTTCTTGTGGTCACGTCCTTCCCATATCAGGGTTGGATCTCCGTCACTGTCAAACACTCTGGGACACTACACTGGGTGAAGGGCACTATATATATCCAAGTTGTTGTTGTAGAATATATATACTGTATTGGATTCCCGATCACCTCCAAAGCGAGAAGACTCGGGTTCAATTCCTGGTTGGTGTGAAACCTGAGGTACGTTTTCTTACTCAACACACCATTGTTTACCTAGCAGTAAGGAGTTATTATTCAATTGGCAGATCTCTTTCTAGGGTTAACAATCTATTCAAAATCCACTTTATCCACAACTGTTTGTTGGATATTGGCTGTCGTGTCTCGCTCAGATAATAAACAATATATCTTTTCAATATATCATTCATGATACTTTGAGACATCTCAACTACATGATATGGTGCTGTATCAAATGCAATGATTATTATTAGAATCATAGATTCCTACTGCACAGAAGTAGGCCATTCGGACTATCGTGGCTCTGCCAGTTCTTTGAAACAGCTACCAACTCGTCCACTCTCCAGCTCTTTTGATTTCCATAATGTTTCTTTTCAAAAGAGAGGCAGACATTTATTTGGGGAGGATGGGCTTGCGCGGATATGGGGGAAGAGCTGGGAAGAGGGATTGAATTGCTCTTTAAAGAGCCGGCTCAATGGGCCGAATGGTGTCCTTTTGTGCCGTAAGATTCTATGTTTCAAGTTTATATCCAATCTCTTTCTAAAAGTTATTATTGAATCGACTACCACCACCGATTTAGGCAGTCAGCATTATTATTATTGAATTACAATCTCATTCAAAGATTTTGCAAAGTTCTGCACTTTTGAATTCAAAGACTAATCTGTACAGCAGCTAAGAGTAAGTGAATTTGGAGAGGGATGACTGTGGAGATGTCCTCAGGCCAGCAAAGGTAGTACAAACGAACAGCTCCTTCACTTCTTTTTCTCCGCTTCACCTTCACTTCCCCGGCTTGTAGGAGTTGTTGAGGTTCCAGTTGATGAGGCAAACGAGATGACCCAGGTTCGATTCCCGGGCTTGGCCAAAACATAGGCGGATTCCCATACTCCACACACCTCTGTAAGTAGGAACCCGGTTGTTAGTTGATAGGCGGATCACTTTAAAGGGG
Source organism: Hydrolagus colliei (assembly GCA_035084275.1). Classification (NCBI taxonomy): domain Eukaryota; kingdom Metazoa; phylum Chordata; class Chondrichthyes; order Chimaeriformes; family Chimaeridae; genus Hydrolagus; species Hydrolagus colliei. The sequence goes on along the minus strand of CM068754.1, from coordinate 1,414,083 downwards.
AAAATAATTCACTTTACTGTGTATTCCGTGAAGCACTTTGAGCCATCTCAACGATGTGATAAGGCGCTATATCAAAATTGGACAGATTATTACAGTATTATGTACAGAAGTGTGAAAGGGGCCGTCACTCTGGCTCACGCCTCCCCATATCTCCCCAGTCAGTTCATCCTTTTTCTGTGGTGATCGAGGGTGGGAGGGTGACAGGGCGCTGGACAGGACTGCGATGCTGTTCAATGGCTGCCTGGCTGACAGTTCTGATGAGCGTTGAGTGGAGCTGTTTAAACACAGATCTTCAGCTGCCCAGAGAGGGAGCCAGCAGCCTTCAGACCCCGCTCTGGTCACGTGTGTTCAGGGCTGGATCTAAACCAAATGCTCTGGGTTGAGATACAGATTTCTACAATTGTTTTCACTTGTGACCTTTAATAACATTAAACAACATTACCAGCCTCTGGTAATCAGCTTGATTGGCTAGCTCGCTTCAACCTCCCTCCAACCCCTCCCTAAAATCTCTCACTCTCTCCCTCGCCCAATACCTCTTGCCCACACTCCCTCTCTCATTCTCTAATTGCGTTTCGTACTCTCTCCCATTCTATAATAATCATAAAAATCATAATCCTTGCATTTGATATAGATGTCTAGACGTCTCAAAGAGCTTCACAGAATAAATTGTAAAATGAATTGATTATTTGTGGGTGAAACGCGGCAGCTATTTTGCGCACAGCAGTGTCCCACAAACAATGTGTGACCAAATTATTATTTTTTTAGAAGGATTATTATTAAGCATGTGGAGTTAGGAAACTTGCTCAAGTTTTCGCTCTGCCGGGAATAATGAGAGCATATGAATAAAAGATCATCACCAGAAATTTTTGTTACTCAGTCTGACATGCTGAAATCCATCACTGTGCTTCAGAGTAGCCAAAAACCAAACTGAGAATACTATGTATCCTACCTACACATGGAAATACAGAAGCTATTTCCTTAGGTGGTTGAAATCCAAAACTAGGGGACACTCTTAAAATTAGAACCAGGCCATTTAATAAGAGTGAAATCAGGAAGCATTTTTTCACTCCAATAGTGATAGAAATCTGGAATTCTCGCCCCCAAAAGGTTGTGGATTGCTGGATCCATCCACATCTTCAAGAGTGAGGTTGCGAGGTGTTTGGCAGGGATATGGGGAGAAAGCAGGAATTGAAAGGATTAGTAGAGGTACAGATCAGCCAGGATCTAATTAAATGACGGAACAGGCTCGAAGGGCTAAATGGCTTCCCCTGTTCCTAGATAGATTGTTTGAATGGAATGTTCTCTCTCTCCCTGGAGGGACACTAATTCTTCTTCGGTGCAGGAAGAAATAAGGTCGAGATGAGAAGTATTTCAGATGGAGTGAGCTTTCCACCTTTCCACTGAACCCTAGAGCCACACTGGGTCAAAGTAGGAGCTAGTAGGACCTTTATTGGGTACTTTTGCAATCTTAATTCCTTCTAAAATACAGATGCCTCCGTGTAGGCATCACAAACTTCTAATGTAGAGAATATGTTTTCCCTTAGTGCATTTTATCTGTCGTCCCTGCACACGTAGAAATTATCTCTTAATATGATTTTAATACAATTTGATATCATTTGATACTAGATTGCAGAGTGGTGGAGGCTGATTCGATAACAACTTTTAAGAGAGAGGCGGATGGTTATTTGGGGAGGACAGGTTTGCGAGTTTATGGAGAGAGAGAGAGGGAGCCGGGGCGTGGAATTGACTTGAATTGCTCTTTTCGAAGCGCCGGCAGACTCGATGGGCCGAATGGCTTCCCTTTGTGCTTTAAATTCTATGATTGTATGATTTCCCACTGCTTATCGGGTTAGGACCACTCTACCTGCTCGGGCCATGGGTTACAGGATCATTCTCCCACCCTGATAAGCTTTGCACCTTCTCTCTCTAAAGTATTTGAAACAGCTAACCATATGGCAGGTTGCCATGAGACCGGTGTGGGCGGATGCCAGGCTGGACACACCAGCAATGCTGAGTTAGGTCACAGGAACTAGTCCGTTCTGGGCCATTGATAATGTGACCAGCCAGAGGGAGGGAGCCCGGATTACTGTGTAACAAACACGAAAACAGCCATTGTGCCCTCCACAGCTATTGTCTTTATCCACAGTGAGTGTTGTTGTGGGCTCTATTCTAGAACAGTGATGGGGGTGGGGCAGCGAAGGGGAATAGTCACTGTTCCCATCCCATCAGTCCCAGAGATGATTGATGATTGAGTACGTGCTCTGGAGAGATATAAAGATTAATTTTCCTTGCCGACAAAGTCCTGGGTCCAATCTTCTCTGATCTGGGCTCCACCCAATTCATTTCCTGTCCTGACTGAATTGCTGAATGTGGCACTTCATCTTCTCTTTGCTCTCCTTCTCCAAATACCCCCCCACTCCCTTTGCCTCCTCCTACCCCTTTCCCCCACTCTGAGCTGCCAACCTCCCTTTCTACCCTATTAATAGTCTCGTCCCCTCCCTCCCCAACCACTTCAAAAGCGCCTGTAATATTACATATTTCTTGCCATATTTACCTGCAAATGTGTCATTACACTTGTCAGCAATTAATAATAAGAATATTAATCTCTGCATTTGATGCAACACCTCACCATATTGTCAAGAAGTCTCAAAGTGCTTCACACTCTACTGTAAAGTGGATTGATTGTGTATTTTGTGTAAGCGAAACAGGGCAGCCATTTGTATACAGCAGGGTACAGCATATTATTATTTACTATCATTATTATCACTCACTGGTATTATTCATCCTTACTTATCTTCATATCATTTACTATTACAATAATTATTTATCACTCAGTGGGATACGCTGCCGAGAGCGCGGTTTGCTCAGATCTTGTGATTATCTCAGGTTGTGTAACAGCAAACTGAGGTGTACCTGAGTGTATCCAGCCTCCGGCGATGAGTAAATTTGCGTATTAATGGCTTGTCTCAGGGGAAACAGCTTTTCAGTGAAACTGCAGAAAATGGCTTGGTCGGAGCTGAATTCACTTGTATTCTCAACAGGCTGACACATTGCCAGATTTTCTCAGTTTCAGGATGGAGTCAGTAGCTCTGCCGCTCTCCCCCTTTTGTTTCTTGCCACTTTTCCTGCAGGTTCTTTCTGATCATTCCCCCCCACCCCCGCCCCCGCCCCCTCCCCTCCTCTCTAGGTGATGAGGTAGGTAATCACAGCTACCCACATCTCCGTCTCGCCCCTATTGAAGTCCTGTAACTCAGCAGTTAGTGCGTTCAGTTGCCTCACAGGAGAGAGATCTGGGTTTGATTCTCAGCAGGATGAACCTTGGGCAAATTTCCTTACTCCACACACCTGATAATAATCGCTCAGGAAAATAAACAAGAAATAATAAATTGGTCTCTTCAATCACAACTGTTTATGGGACGTTGCTGTGTACAGTACAGTTAACTGCCACAGTCCACATGCAGTCAATTCATTTTACAGTATATTCTGTGAAGCAATTTGAGACGTCTAGAAGATGTGAAAAGCGCTATATCAGATGCAAAGATTATTATTAGTATGGCGGCTGTTGACTTTCCTCACTGACCCCATCACACCCAACCTCGCCCGGCTCCACTGGCTCCCCATCCCCACAGGAGATACAGTTAAAAATTCTCATCCTCACCTTCAAGTCCCTTCACAGCCTTGCTCCTTCTTACTTCTGTGACCTACCTGTGGCATATCGATCTACCCGTCTGTTCATCCGCTGAGCGGCCTCCGGCCATGACTCCCATCTGGCCAGCCCCACCACCAACATTCAGCCCCAATCTCTGGAACTCCATCCCGCAGTCCCTTCGCCTCACTCCCTCGCCTCCTTCAAGACACATCTCAAGACCCTCTTCTGCGACCGCACCTTCTGCACCTCCTACCACTACCCACCCTGCCCTCCACCCCTCCTGATCCCGACCCCCAGCTCGGGACCAAATCCCTGACTGTTCAGTGGAGTGGGACATGCTCCCGATTGTGTAAATGGTGTTTGTTTTTGTTGATCTTTCGCTTTCCCAGTCTGAGACCTGAGGCTAATCCCCTACTGTGAGAGGCACAGATACACCACGTGGGAAGAAAACCTTCTTTTTTTAATACAATAATATTTGCGTGTTTTTGTTATATTCTGGATGAGGCTGGGTTAGAGGCTGGGTTAGTGTTCACTACACCTCACAGTTGATGCCTTGAGACATTTATTAAATACAAGCATTATTATACCTGTGCTGTGCCATTATAATAATAATCCTTGCATTTGATATAGCACCTGATCATGTATTGAAGCAGTTCATAGAATACACTGTAAAATTAATTAACTGTTTATTTGTGGGTGAAACACTGCAGCTAATTGTGCACAGCAGTGTCCCACAAACAGTCAGAATAGGACTTAAGATCTGTGAAAGTGGGCACTGGAGTCACTCGAGTGAATCATCCCTCAGCTGCTGTTAGCTCTGCCAAAGCCCTGACTATATTGAGGATGGTCACTGCTTAAATAGTTACTTGCACTTACATAGTGCCCTCGATGCCAAGTAGTGACTCACAGCACTGAATAGCAGTGGGAAAGCTTGCCAGACAGTGATATCGGTGGCAAGTGATGTGGTTTTACCTGATTAGACTCCTGCATTTACCCCTCGCACATTCTGCAGTCCCCAAGCCTTGGCTCTCGCCTTATGCTCTCTGGACGTGTGCTATGCTGCACAGTGCCAGTGTAGACAGCTCCTCGCTCTCCTCTGAGAAACCCGCCTCCTCTTCCTGTTGATGTAACTTGTGCTTGTTTTGTTAGCGCTTGTGTTGTTGTTGGCAGGCGACTGACACCATGCCTTTCATCTGCTCGATTTCCCACTAAACTAGTGCGAGGATCTCGCTAATTAGAGACACTCCCCCCTCCCACCGCCTTGTCTGAGCAATTTGTCCAAAGCCAGAGGAATTTCATTCCAATGTCGTAACCTGTCCTGATCATCACCAGAACCTTCCACTCTGGAATCTGGGCTCAGTGCAGACACTCACACACACACACACATATCCTCGAGACATCAGCAGGGCAAGAGAGCTCAGGTTCAGGGGTGAAATTTTAGGGCAGATCCCCAGCGAGTGTCTTTGTTACACCGGAGGAACGGTGATGGAACAGGCCAGGGCATTGGAGTGATTCAAGAAACAGCTCAGTGCTGTAATGGGAGGACAATATAGTAGGCTTTCTTGATAGACAAAATCATGAATCCTGTAGCATAGTGGTTAATCCACTCGACTCACAAACGAGAGGGCTCGGATTGGATTCCCGAGCCAGGTAACACATTAAGCAAATTTCCTTACCCACACACCTGTTTACTGTAGTAAGCAGGAATCCTGTTGTTAGTTGCTTTCCAGGATAATAATCTTTCAAAAACAATTGGTCACTCAATCCACTACAGTGTGTGGGACACTGCTGTCCACAATTGGCTGCCATGTTTTGTCCACAAAATATATAAGCAATTCAGTTTACAGTAAGTCTAGTCTGTGAATGCTTTGAGATGTCTCAATGATGCAAGAAGGCACTGTATCAAATGCAAGGATTATGATTGTTATTATTAAACAGCTCAATGCCATAATGGGATGATGATATAGTAGGCGCTATGGATAGATGATGGGCTAAAGGGACTTCTGTATCTGAACCAGTCTTGTGATGGTACGTTTTCAGAGAAAGTTACAGCTTATTCTGACAATTAGTGGTAGATCGGGGAAAGCATTTGAGAAAGAGGGGGAGCCATAGAGAGATATACTAAATCATCTTTGTATTTTGATATAGGGCCTTATAATAATAATCATTGTATTAGATATAGAGCCTTATCACACTGAGACGTCTCAAACTGCTTCACAGAATATATTGTAGAGTGAATTGACTGTATTCTTAGAATCATAGAATCTTATGGCACAAAGAGAGGCCGTTTGGCCCATTGAGTCCGTGCTGGCTTTTTGAAAAGAGCAATTTAATCCCACTCCCCAGCTCTCTCCCCATAGCCGCGCAAACCCGTGCTCCCCCAAAAATGTCTACCTCTCTTTTCAAAGTTGTTATCGACTCCAGGATTACTGGCCTTCACCACCTTTTCTGTGGGCAAAATGCAGCAGGCTATTGCACATAGCAGTGTCCCACAAACAATCGTGGATTGAGTGACCAAATTATTTATCTTTTATGGTGATTATTACCTCCGGAAAACCGATCGACAATTGACTAACAACCAGGTTCCTACTTACAAATAGATTTTGCCCTGTCTGGGAATCGAACCCAGGTCTCTCGCTTATGAGGCAAGTTCTCTAACCACTGAGCTACGGGTCTCTATAGCAAGGCTCATTAAATCTCCAATGGAGATTGTGACCAATGTGCTTTATTGCCTCCCGCACGGCTTGGGGGAGCACAGCTGAGGCTGTGACTGTCATTCCACACATGCCTAGAATTCCTGGGCTGAGCTCTATCACCAGCCAGCGAGTCAGCGAGTACCAGCATCAATTACATTCCTCAGAAACATCACATCCCAGTGGAGATCACCGGAGACCCCACGCTGAGCTGTAGTGCAGTGCTAACCAGTCTGTCATTTGCTCACTGTGTGTCAGCCTGTTGCAGTGGTAGCACTCTGGCCTGTGAGTTCAAACCCCAAGTCGGGACTTGGAATCACACAGTCTCAGCTGACTCTCCCATACAGCCCTGGGGGGAGGTGTGTTGCGTTGTCGGAGATGCCATCCTTTAGGTGGGATGCTGAACCGATGCCCTGTCTGTCTGTTCAGGTGAATGTTAAAGATTCCACAGTGCTATTCGTAGAGAAGGGAGTTTCTCTCTCCCGGGATCCTGGCCAACCATTCCCCCAAATATATTAGTCACTTTAATCCATGTTTGCGGGGACACTGCTGTGCGCAATTGTCTGCCGTGTTTCACCCACAAAAATGCAGTCAGTTCACTTTACAGTATATTCCGAGAAGTGCTTTGAGACGTCTAGAAGACGTAATAAGAGACTGTGTCAAATGCAAGGATTATTATTATTAGGGATTGACTCCTGAGGGGTCAAGGAGGGGATGTCACTGGGTGGCGATAATAATAATAATCTTATATAGTTTGTTGTTGAAACGCAGAGCCCACGCAGTCGTGTCCCATAAACAATTGTCGATTGAGTAATTACATTTCTAATACGAGATCTTCAACTTCCCCAGACGGAGTGTGTTCCCACTGCCAGCAGGATAGCTCCTGCTGATCTGGGACACTTTGTGTGAGGTATAGAGGGGCTATGATGGATCACACTCCGCGGCATCTCAGCAATGTGTGGCCTCTGCTGTCTATCAGCACCTCCAATAACAACAACTAAAACAACAAAATTGCACTTATATACACGCCTTTCACGTCAGGAGGACGTCCCAAAGCGCTGAACAGTCAGTTCGGGACCTGAGTGGGGTGGGAGGGTCGGGCGAGGGGCCAAGGAAAGGAGAGTGGGAGAGGGGGAAGAGTTAGTGGGGCAGCCGAAGGCGAGGTCGAAGAGGAAGGTCTTGAGACCGGCCTTGAAGGAGGAAAGGCAGGAAGCGAGGGGGAAGGGCTGCGGGATGGAGTTCCACAGTGTGGGAGCAGAGAGGCTGAAAGCCCGGCCACCGATGGTTGGGGGGTTAGGGCGGTGGACGCGGAGCAGGCCTGAGGCTGCTGAACAGAGGGTGGGGGCGGCTGATAGGGAGACAGCAGGTCAGAGAGATAGGCGGGGACAAGGCTGTGAATGGTCTTGAAAGTGAGAACAAGGATCTTGAATTGGATCCTCTGGGAGATGGGGAGCCAATGGAGACGGGCGAGGGTGGGAGTGATGTGGTCGCAAAGCCTGGTACAGGAGAGAACACGAGCTGCAGAGTTCTGAATGATTTGCAGCCTGTGAAGGGAGGAGCTGGGGAGGCCGACGAGGAGAGAGTTCTTGTAGTCGATCCTGGAAGTGATAAAGGCGTGGATGAGAGTTTCCGTGGCGTGGGGGGTGAGGTAGTGGCGGAGTCTGGCAATATTACGGAGGTGATGGAAGGCTGTGCCGGTCATGGAGCGGATGTGGGGGAGGAAGGACAGTTCGGGGTCGAACAAGACACCCAGATTCCTGACTGGCTTTGAGAGGTGGAGAGAGCAGCCTTGAACACTGATGTTGTCAGCGCCTGAGGTGCGGAGGCGCTGACATGAGCCAATCAGGAGGGCCTCCATCTCCAGGGTTTATTCTAGCGGACACAGAGACGAAAGGTCCACAAAGCGGCAATGAAATGAATATTTTTATGAGGTCAGGATATCCAAGGATTTGGGCGGGTAATGGGAGTTGAGGTATAGATCAGCCATGATCTTACAAAATGGTGGAACAGGCTTGAGGGGCTGCATAACCTATTCCTTCCTGTTATTATGTTCTATTTTACTCTGAATGACCAATTTTTGCTATCCAGGTTGTTGGCCAGTCATCAGGAAAGGAACTCCCTTCCCTTAATATCCACATCAACAGCAACAAAATTACATTTATGGAGCACCTTTCACATCGGGAGGACATCCCAAAGGGCTGAACAGCTAGGTTGGGACCCAAGCAGTGTGGTCAGGCTAGGGGCAGGGGGAAGGAGAGTAGGAAAGGGGGGAGAGTTAGGAGGGGAACAGAAGGCACGGTCAAAGAGGAAGGTCTTGAGACTGGCCTTGAAGGAGGAAAGGGAGGAAGCAAGGCTAAGGGATTGCGGGATGGAGTTCCAGAATGTGGCGGCAGAGAGGCTGAAAGCCCGGCCACCGATGATAGGGCGGTTCGGGCTGGAGCCTGCTGAACGGAGGGGATGGGCAGGCTGATAAGGAGATAGCAGGTCGGAGAGATAGGTGGGGTCAAGGTCGTAAATGTGCTTGAAAGTGAGGACGAGGAACTTGAATTTGATGCTCTGGTGGACGGGGAGCCAGGATTACAAGCTAGGGTGGGAGTGATGTGATCGTGGAGCCTCGTGCGGGAGAGTATATGAGTTACAGAGTTCTGAGTAATCTGCAGCTTGTCAAGGGAGGAGTTGGGAAGACCGACGAGGAGAGTGTTCCTGTAGTCGAGCATAGATGTAAAGAATGCATGAATAAGTGTCTCAGCAGCATGGAAGGTGAGGTAGTGACAGAGTCTGGAGGTGGTAGAAGGCGTTACCAGTCATAGAGCGGAGATGGGGGAGGAAGGACAGTTTGGGGTCGAACAAGACGCCCAGATTCCTGACTGCCTTCGAGAGGTGGAGAGAGCAGCCTTGAATGCTGATGTTGCCAGCACCTGAGGTGCGGAGGCGCTGACGCGAAACAATTAGTTGGAGGAAGTTGTCCCTCGTCCAGGACTCAATGTCGGACAGACACGCAGTCAGAATGCCAGTAATCCTGGAGTCGAGGGTGAAAATGGAAAGGTAGATTTGGGTGTCATCAACAGGCACAGATGGTTTAACATCTCCATCTCTGTCAATGCAGGACTCCCACTGCACTGGGCTGGGGTATTGGCCTGGCCTGTGAGCACATGGGCCTCGAACCCACAACCTCAATGTATCTTTCCTCAGTTGCATTTTCTAAGGGCTCTGAAGAGTTTGCCTTTTCCAAACTCTGCCCAGTAGCTTCTCTGTTCCTCAAATCACAAAATGCATATTGGCCTTGGAAGTGAAGCTCCTGTAGCTCAGTGGTTAGAGCACTCGCCTTACAAGCGTGAGACCTGTGTTCAAATCCAAGCAGGTCAGGGCGAAACCTTGGGCAAGTTTCCTTACTCCACACGCCTACAACAAACAAACAAACAAAACTTACATTTATATAGCGCCTTTCACGTTGAGAGGACATCCCAAGGCGCTGTACAGTCAGGTAGGACAAGAGCAGGGTGGGAAGGATCAGGGCAGGATAAAGCATAGTAGGAAAAGTAGCTGTATATTAGAGGGCGAAACGCGGTAGCCAAATTGCGCACAGTAGTGTCCCACAATCAGTCACGGAAGTGGGACTAGGGGCAAAAGGGGGTAAAGAAGCAAAAGGGGAGGGGTCGAGGCAGGGGGAAGAAAAGCAGGAAAGTCGACTGTATATTTGTGGGCGAAACGCGGCAGCCAAATTGCGCACTAATAATAATCCCTAAAAAAAAAAAACACAATACAGTAAAAGCTTGTTTATCCATCACCCTCGGGACCTGGCCAATGCCGGTTAAACAACATGCCGGATATTCGGGCGGATTCGATGCCAAAAACCCAACACAAAAAAATTAACTTGTTTTATTACATACCATATTAATAATAGTCTAAATAATAACATAATAACACCTTTGTTATTCACCTAAAAATTCACCTAAAAATCACCTTTACTGGTAGATGCCTGGTTTGAAGCCATAATGCTGGGATACAGGTGTACAGGCTTGTCTTCTACAATGGTCAACGTGAGGGGAAAAAACAGCAGTGCCACTTCAGGCACTGGTAGCAGCATTCTGAAATACCGATAAGAGGGGAAAAAAAGGCGCCGCCGCGATTATGCCGGATAAGATCCGGTTATTCGAATGGGGACCTTTTTATTGAGGTGCCGGTTATATGGAAGTTACGGTTGATCGGGCACCAATAAATAGGCTTTTACTGTAATAAAAATTGGTCATTTAAATCCACAACTGTTTGTGCAATTGGCTGCCACGTTTCGCTTACAAAGATATAGTCAATTCACTTTACAGTATATTCTGTGACGCGCTTTGAGATGTCGATAAGATATGAAAAGCACTACTGTATATAAAAAATGCAAGGATTATTAAATGCAAAAAGGGGAACAGTGCAGATTCACCAGATCAATCACAAAATATTATAGCACAGTGGGAGGTAATTGACGCATCAGGCCAGAGCTGGCTCTTTGGAAGAGCTACCCAATCATACTCTTTGTTAAATGAAACTTTAAACCAAGGTCCGGGTTTGGATGAGTGTTGAAGGTCCATGGTGATATTAAAATAAAAAAGGGAGTTTCTCTCCCGGTGTCATTAATCCATGGCTGTTTTAGAGTCACTGCTGTGTGCAATTGACTGCTGCCTCCTGCCCGCAAAATAATATACAGTCAATCCCACTTTACAGTATATTCTGTGAAACGCTTTGAGACGTCTCAACAACGTGATCAGGCTCTATATCAAACACAAGGATTATTATTATTAGCATTATAATTCCCAAGTTCCTGGCTGAGGGCCACCTCTCCGATGTGTTTCCCTTACTTCAGCCGAGTTCCTTATGTATTTTGCAAATATTTTCTAAGAGCCCGGAAGAGCCTGCCTTTGCCAAAGCTCTGTTTGGTGGCTTATCTCTTCCTCACATTGTCTGTGCTCTGTTTCTGTCTCTGCTGATGGATAATAATAGGAAGGTTTCCCGCGGCGCGGAGGGAAGGGGAGAAGGAAGGCTGGTGGAGCGAGGGAGCAAGCCCGGCTTGGGAATGATGTAGTGAAAGGGGAGTCACCAGAGCTGGATTCAAACCGGGGAGAGAGCGATTGCTTTTGTTTGTGGCTACAATGATTAGCTGTGACAAGCTTGCAAAAAATAGCATTCTAAAATCCCGATTGTTCTGAGTGTTTTTGCTTTCCATCCCTCCACCCCCTCCCTCCCTCCCTCACTTCCTCCACTCCCCCCGCCCGCCCGTGTCATGCTGATTTGAAGAACTGAGTTCAGTCTGATTATTTTCTGGTTCCCGTACGGTCGTGTGTTGACACCACTGTCCCAGGGCAGGGCAGAGCAGGCAGGTCAGGGGCTTCTCCTTGTATACCTCCCACCTCCCCTCGTGCTCTCCATCAGCGCAGGAGATATCACCAGCTGCCAGCGAGGTGGGTTGGACGTGTTGTGTGACGGAGGGACTTTGGGGAGGGACTGTGCGCTGGGTAAACTGACCGACTGACCTGGGCTTGGATCTGCGAGTCCGGCGGGTCACAGACACGCAAAGCGGTGAGTGTTGAGGTGGGGGGACAGACGAGAGGGTGGGGGGGGGGGTGTTGGGGAGGGGGTCACATAGTCCCCCACCAGATCCCAGTCTCTGACCTTTCTTAAACACTTCTCTGTGAATTTGCAACTTACTTGTTAACTGGTTAGGATGGGGTGGGTGGGGAGGTGAAGGTTTCGCCCACAAATATACAGTCAATTCACTTTACAGTATATTCTGTGAAGCGCTTTGAGACGTTTAGAAGATGTGAACAGCGCTCTATCAAAATGCAAGGATTATTATTATAAGGTTGAGGGGAGAGTTTAGGGTGATGTGGCGAAACTCTGAAACTCTCTCCCTCAATCTCTCCACGTCGCCCATTCTTCAGGTCTTGCCTGAAGACCCCCTCCCTCCCCCTGCCTGCTCACATTGTTCTCCGCCACTGTCGAGCGCTCACTCTGGGAGGAGCGCTATGTAATTACAAGCTGATGCAGTTATTATTAGTAATGTAATGTTGGACCTCAAAGCCTTTCTCACGGAATTACTATCGACTGTGTATTTTGTAGTGAAACACGGCAGCTAATTTAGACACAGTAATGTCCCACAAACAACCATTAAGTGACTAATATTTTACCTGGGGGTGGGCAGGTTACAGGAGAAATTCCCTTCTGATTGTGTCCACCCACCCCTTCCCCCTTGACCTTGCTTAATGTTTCAGCTGAAGGACGGCTGGTCTAACAGTGTAGTGACTTGTCTCTCTGTGAGGTCTGTGTTATATTGCGTTTGGATTGTTCCCCTCAGTAATAATAATAATAATTGTTGCATTTGATATAGCACTTTTCAAGTCTTCTAGACGTCACAGAATATACTGGAAAGTGAATTGATTGTATCTTTGTGGACGAAACGCGGTGGTCAATTATGCCACATACAAGTGTCCCACATACAAGTGTCCCATACACAGTTGTGGATTGAAATAACCAATTTATTATTGTAAGAGCAAAGAAGGATAAGGGGAGATTTAATAGCGGAGCTGCCAATTATGAGCGGTATTGATAGCGTAGACGGGGAAGAAACTGTTTCCACTGGCGGGTGGGTTGATAACCAGTAAAAACAGGTTTAAGATAATTGGCAAAAGAAGCAGAGGGGAAATTAGACTTTTTTTTACACAGAGAATTGTTACGGTCTGGAATGCACTTCCTGAAAGGGTGGTGGGAACATTCGGATAGTAACTTTCAAAAACAAATTAGATAGGTACTTGAAGAGGAAAAATTTGCGATGATTATGAGTTAAGAGCGGGGGAGTGGGACTAGTTGGTAGCTCTTCCAAAAATCTGTCTCAGGCACGATGTGCTGAATGGTTTCCTTCCGTGTTGTAATAATCTATAATTCTATAAGCTTCTCTCGCCCTGTTCCTGAGCTGGAGCCAAACCTTCCCCTATAATTCTCCTTTAATATCGCTACCAAAATATACAGTCAATTCACTTTACAGTATATTCTGTGAAGTGCTTTGAGACATCTGCGCTATATCAAATGTAAGGATTATTATTTTTTATTATTATCATAAGCCCTGCGACGGCTATTGTCTCACGGTTTTCTTGCAGAGTGGAATTCTCTGCCGCTGCAGGATATGTCCCTGCCTCTGGAATTTCCTGACATTTTCCGTAGAGAAACACGGAGTCTGACTCATTCCTGTCCTCTCCCCTCTTTTCGTTTTGAATTGTTTTTCCTTTTACTGGGTCTGTTGGTTTCTGTGTCTGTATGTGCGTTTCTGTCTGACTGTGTGTCTGAGTCTGAGTGAGACTGTATGCGTGACTGTTTGGTTGCGCGTATGTGGTCTGTCTGGCTGAGTATGCGGTCTGCCTAACTCTGTCTGTCTGTGTGTGTTTGGTTGTGTGTGTGACTGTCTGGCTGGGTGTGAGTGTATGTGTGGTGAATGTGTGACTGTCTGGCTGTGTGTGTGTAGTTGCCTGTGGGTGTATATTTTTATTGACTACTAAGTTCTGCCTGACCTTTATCACGTCCTATATTCCTCCTACAAGCAGTGTCTCTGCTGTTTGTCACAAAGAAGCTGAATCCCCCTCAGTAACACATTGAGAGTCTGACTGCGCAGCCCGCTCCGAGGCCACGGAGAGAGATTTGCTGTTGATGGAGAGATGTCCCCCTGACTGATTGAGTGTGTGTGTGATGCTGTGTAAAGATGGGTAGATAGTTTACACAGAATGAATGATCAGAGCACTTGTCATTCCCACCTTGTTCCATGCTTGGGTTTGCTGCCCTATAGAATCTCCTGAGTCAGTTCCCTCCTCTCCGTCACTGAGCCAGGAGGCTGAGCCAGACCGATAATAAATCATTTTCTTAACATTAGGTGTTTGTGGTTAATGTGAGCAGTGGATCTACTGATAGAGTGTCTGTGTCCTTGGCGTTTGGCCACCCTCTCATCCCCACACTCCTGCCCTCCTCCCCTTCTGACCCCAATTCCCAGCTCGGGTCCAAAGCTCCTGATTGTCCAGGATTTCTTTCCGGCGTGAAGGGGTCATTTGTTGTTGTTTTGATATGCATCTTGCGGTAGTGTCACATGACATTATCTCCCTCATATCATAAGACTTTGCTGGTGAAAGAAGATCAAAATCTATCCAATTTGCCTTACACCATCCTGGCAGTCACTTGACATGTGGTGTACCTACAGTATTGTAGGATATTATTTTCTAACAGAAATCTATCACATTCGTTCTTGAAACAAACAACATTATCTGCTTCTACCGACTATCTCCCTGGGGAGTCTTTCCTGTACATTTACTACAGTACTCGCTCACTGAAGTAGTATTTATGCAGATTTGACCTGAATTTACCCCCTTCAATTGCAGGCCGTGTCCCCTGGGTCTACTGTTCAGTACCAGATAAAACAGTTTGTCATGATCTACATGATCTATTCCCTTCAGTATCTTAAAGACCGTAATCATATCGACCCTCAACCTTCTCTTCTCCAGTGTGAACGTGGCTCAGTCTATTGACCATCCTTCAGAGGGTGTGGTGGGGGAGCAGAGACTATTGGGGGCTGATAGATCCAAGGTGACAGTCCTGACATTGGAACACCAGCTAATCCTCTCTCCCGCTCTCCTCGTATAGTGTTTTGTGACAGGTTGGCAGGGCTACTACAGGACTCCACTGGAAGGATGTAACTAGTGGAGTGCCACAAGGATCAGTGCTTGGGCCTCAGCTATTTATATCAATGATCTAGATGAGAACATTGAATGTAACGTGTCTAAATTCGCGGATGACACTAAACTAGGTAGCAGAGTGAGCTCTGAGGATGATGCAAAAAGATTGCAACAAGATATAGATGGGCTAGGGGAGTGGGCAAGCAGGTGGCAGATGGAATTCAACGTTAGCAAGTGTGAAATTATTCACCTAGGTAGCAAGAATAAAAGAATAGATTATTTTCTAGAGGGGGAGAAGTTAGATAGTGTTAGTATTCAAAGGGATTTGGGTGTCCTTGTACACCAGTCCCAAAAAGTTAGTTTGCAGGTGCAGCAAGCAACCAAGAAGGCGAATGGCATGCTAGCGTTCATTTCAAAAGGTTTAGAGTATAAGAGTAGGGAAGTCTTGCTGCAACTGTATAGGGCTTTGGTGAGACCGCACCTAGAGTATTGTGTGCAGTTTTGGTCTCCTTATTTAAAAAAGGACATACTTGCCTTAGAGGGGGTGCAGTGTAGATTCACTAGGTTAGTTCCTGGGATGAGGGGACTGACCTATGAGGAGAGGTTGAATAAACTAGGGCTGTATTCTCTAGAGTACAGAAGAATTAGGGGGGATCTTATTGACAGGGACACTGACATTAGTGGAGTCCTGTGGCTCAGTGGTTAGTAAATGAGGGGACAGGCTTGGTGAAACCTTTGGCAAGTTTCCTTACTCCACACGCCTCTGTTTACCTAGCAGTAACCAGGAAGGCAGTCGAGTGATGGATCACTTTCTGGAAGTAATAATCCCTTCGTTAAAATAAATAATTTGGTTCCTCAACCCATGACTGTGGGTCGCTGCTGTACACAATTGGCTGCTGAGTTTTGCCCATAAAATAATCAGTCAATTCACTTTACAGTATATCCTGCTTTTTACAGTAAGCACCTTGACAACTCCCCAGCAACATGGTAAGGTGCTGTATCAAATCCAATAATTATTATAATATTAATATAATGTTATTCTAAGGTTAACTTCCAGCTTTCACTGCCAGTGAACACTCTGGGGAATGAGCCTCGGCTCCTGCCAGTCCACCCCTCATGGGAAGGCAGTGCCTGTTGGGAGGTAACAGGCTGAAGGATGTGTGACTGGTTTAGAGGATGGTGATGGGTTTCCTGGTGACTATGGCAGACACCTGCTGACCCCAAAAATTTTAACCTGTTGACTTCTACCTGAAAGTCACCAACTCCCCTCCTCCCGGCCTGATGGCAGGTTAGTAAGCAGGTATTTAAAGAGATGTTTTAGAGCTGATATCAGCCCTTTAAATACCCACTTACCGAACTTCCATCAGCCGCAGTCTCACAGCGACCCAGGGCAAGTGGGGAATGCTTGTTATGTTGTCTGATCCTCTGTGAGGAGGGAGGACAATGTGTGCTGCTGGGTCTGGAACTCACACTCACAGGATACACACACACACACACACACACAGCCACAGCAGGGAAATCTCCGGTCACAGTATTTCTGAATGGCCTGAAGACTGCCGTTTCCTCCATGTCAGAGCCAGCACCTTCTCAGTGCTCACACAGCCCTGGGGATTAAGAGGAACTCGTTTCAACACATCTTACGTGTAGCTCAGAGGACCCGGGTATGATTCCCGGGAGGGTTGAAATCTTAGGCATGTTTCCATACTCTACACAATTCAGTTTCCCGAGCAGTAACTAGGAACCCAGTTGTTAATCGATTGGCAGATCACTTTCCAGGGGTAATAATCCCTCTCTAACTATGATTGTCTGTGGGACACTGCTGTGCACAATTGGCTGGTGTGTTTTGCATGCAAATATACAGTCAATTCACTTTACTCTTTGTGACGTCTCACCATATATTAAATGCAAAGATTACTATTATTATCAATGGTAACTGTCCTGGGGGAGACCTTAAACCCAGCGCCCGGATCCTCACGCTTGCGAGGCGAGTGCACTAAATGATGTCAGTGTCCCTGTGCTCTGTGTTTACTGTAAATACACTTACCAAACACTTTGAGGTGTGGACTGTTTGAGTTTGACTACTGTCTGTCTTGTGACCACGTTACTGTCGCTCACGCTTGCTCGCTCGCTTGGGCTGTGTTATGTTTCAGGAGGAGCGGCGCCCCCACCAGGCCCTGCACATGGCCCGAGCCCAGGCTCCCCGAGGCCCAGCCTGAGGCCGGGATAATGCACATCTCCTCGGGGTCTCTCAGCCTCTCCTGCCAGTCTGGCTATCACTCCAGGTGAGTCTCACTGTCACAATGGCTGCCATCTTTGTTCTCGTCTGCAGAAAGGTCAGGGTGGGGGTAGTGACTGTTTGTTTTGTAGGCAGATGATTTGTGCTGGGCCTGATCCTGTTGATACTGGTCCAGCGTGGAGGCGCTATATAGATTGACGTTGTAGTTGTTGGTAGTGGTGGAGTGAGTGATACTATCAGGGGCTAGGACACTGGGAGAGATTGCAAATAGTCTACAGGCAGGTGGTGAGGGGGTGGGGGAAGGGAAATTACAGTGATACCGGGATCAGTTGGTCAGTCCCCTTCAGTGTAGTCACTGCATTTATGAAAATTATCAGGGGTTTTGATAAGAGTAGATAGGGAAAAACTGTTTCCTCGGGCGGGTGGGTCAGTAACCAGTGGACACAGATTTAATTGATAAGATAATTGACACAAGAACCAGAGGAGACCAGGAGAAATATTTTTACCCAGAGAGTTGTTACACAGTCCAGAGTGCACTGCCTGAAGTGAGGGTCTGAAGGGCAGCTCATCCAAAGAGTTGGCACTGGCCGATTGGTCTCCTCCCGTGTTGTAGAGTTCTAGGATTCACTTGTCGAAGATTCCCTGCAAGTGACTTTGAGATGAGCTGAGATGTCCTGGCCACTGACCAATCAGGAGGGGGTTTGATAGTGATCCTGATCCCGATCCTGAGAGCTTCCTTAGTCATGGCCATGACCTCTGCTGCTCTTGTTGTTGCAGTGACTTCCCGATGCAATGGGACCACCTTGCTCTTCACCGTAACTCTGACCAGCGGAGCTCGCTGGGCAGCATGGACAGCCTGGACCAGCCGAGCCCCAGTGACCCCAGCACCTTCCCCAGCAAGAGAGACTCCGCCTACAGTTCCTTCTCCGCCAGTTCCAACACCTCTGACTACACCTTGTCCTCCTCAGTGAAGACTGACGAGTCAACCTCCATGGACAGCGTGTTGCTGGGGCTGGGCAGGCTGGGGGATGTCCCTCCCCTGGGCGAGGGGGAGGGGCGAGTGTGTTGGCACTGCGGGAAGGGCCCACCCCACAGCGAGGGTGGTGTGGCCAGGGCTAGCAGAGCCCCCCCACCTCCCCCCGCCCGGCGGGAGAGCTTTGTGATGACAAAGGTTCGCTCGGCCTCGTTGTGCGTCACTCACTCCCACACTCTCGCCCTCTCGCTCCGGCCGGGCAAGTGGAGCTCGGAGACGCTGCTGAGTGGGAGGGAATACGAGGAGGAATGTTACCCCTGTGTGAGGGCCGCTCGCCCCACCCTGCCCCCCCCAGCACCTCACCGGCACAGCGCCGAGAGCGTTTACCCCGGGACACCCAGCTTCCCCCTCCACCCCATAGCCCCCAACCTCCCCCTCCACCCCACAGCCCCCAGCCTCGCCCCCCATCCCCCAGCCCCCAGCCTCCCCGTCCACCCCATAGCCCCCAGCCTCGCCCTCCATCCCACAGCCCCCAGCCCCATCCTCCATCCCACAGCAACCTGCCCCACCCTCCATCCCACAACCCCCAGTCTCGCCCTGCCCCCCGAGACCCCCAGCCCCTCCCTACCCCCTGAGCTCCCCCTTCCCCAGCTCCGTCCATGGGGCGCCAGGCCCGAGCCGGTCAATCACAAGCTGAGCCTCGTCTCCAGCGTTGCTGAGCTCGGCCACGGGAAAGGATTCTCTGGACACCCGCACAGCTCTCCCGAGCAGCTGCTCTCACCCTCACTCCCCACCCTCAGCCCCACACAGTGGGACCAGCGCAGCTCGGGCCAGGGCCAGGGCGAGGAGCGCGGTGGGGTGGGCGAGCCCGCGGACGAGCACAGGGAGGATTCCTGGCAATGCGCAGCAGTGTCCTCAAGCAAACACCGAGGGTTTGAAGAGATTGAAGAGGAATCGGCCGCTGGTTTTGCCGCTCGTTCCTCCACTGACTGTGGTGACCAGCAGCGGCCCCGGGGGGCCAGCGAGGTGGGTGGGGGAGAAGACACCAACGGCGGGGAGCAGAGGCAGGGGGCCGGCAGGAGTGCGCGGGTGGCAGCCTCGCGAGCAACTCGCAGGCGCCGCAAGAGCGACCGCTTCGCCACCAGCCTGAGGCACGAAATCCAACTGAAGAAATCTCAGCTCCAGAGGAGCCGCGAGCGGGAGGAAGGTGAGGAAGAGGAGGAGGAGGCCAGAGACGCCAGCCACAAGCCCCCGCGGGACCTGAGCCCCAAGGGCAACACGGCACCGACACAGGCTCCGAATCCCCAGAGCGCAGCCCCCCAGGAACGTCACCCGCCGGCGTTTGGAGATGTCCACAGATCCCCCCGGAGTCTGGCTGAGCAGAGGATCTCTCCGCGGCCCCATTCCCCCGCCCGCGGGGCCAGGACCTCCCCCAGGGGCAGGTGCAGTTGGACGTTACCGCTCGAGCCTCGTGTTGGGGGGCCGAGTGAGAACCTCACCCCCGAGCGAGAGCAACCACGCTCGGAGACAGTCAGCCAGGACCCCGACACTCCCCTCATGTCCTTCGCCGAGAGACGCAAGTTCTTTGAGGAAACCAGCAAGAACCTGTCCTCCTCCGAGCTGCCCGGTGCGGGGGGCTTCCCGCGGAGGTCAGGCAGCGCTGGCAGCAAACGCCCACTGACCCCCGGCATCGAGAGCCCAGGAGCAGGTGGGCAGGAAGCCGAGCGCAGCAACCAGCAGCTCCTCAACCCTGTGAGATCCAGCACGTTACCAGTGCCTCAGCCCCATGAGCAGCCCCTCCCCCACCCTCACACTCGCCCGCGCTCACACTCACACAACACCTACCTGGAAGAACCTCCATCCATCACCAGGCAGCCTGTCCAGCTACAGTCCTCAGCACCAGAGGTAGGACACACTTCCCACCATCTTCCCTCATATTTATTTCCCATTCGCTAGAGGGGTCGGTCGGTGGATCGGTCCCTCCCTCCCTCCCTCCCTCCCTCCCTCCCTCCCTCCCTCCCTCCCTCCCTCCCTCCCTCCCTCCCTCCCTCCCTCCCTCCCTCCCTCCCTCCCTCCCTCCCTCCCTCCCTCCCTCCCTCCCTCCCTCCCTCCCTCCCTCCCTCCCTCCCCCCTCCTCTGACTTGACGTGTTGCTGTGTGGAATCAGCACAGTCTGAGTAGCATGTGCTTTATTATAATAATCGTTGTGTTTGATATAGAACCATATCACACATGTTGATATGACTCAAATTACAGAATCTACTGTAAAGTGAATTATAATGTGATCTTTAGTATCAAAAATATCCCATGGCCAGTTCCCTCCTGGCCAGTCCAGGGGGAGGCGGAGGGTGGTGGGGGGTGCGGAGGGAGGGGGGAGGAGAGAGGCTGTTTGCCTGAATTCCCATTGTGTTGAACGCTGAGTAACTTCCTCCCATTGCTCTGCTCACAGACACCCAGCTTGGCTCCAGTGTTGCTCATGCTTCTATTTTGGGTTGGAAGGAAGGAGGTGGTGTACACACAACCTGATAGACAACACTCAGCTCTCAGACATTCGAGCTCACAGGGAGGGAGGGGGGGGAGACGAAGAGGGAGGGGCTGGTGGGCGGGCGGACAGACGGACGAGTGTCAAAAGTGTCGAGAGATAGATAGTGGTACAAGCAAGACATCAGAGTGCCTCCCTCTGGTGTCCCCCCCCAAGCCTTGGCTCTCGCTAACCTGCGCCTAATACTCTTCTGAATTACGTAAACAGGATGTGTCCCTCCGGGGAGAGACTGCATTCCATTCCAACAATCCATCTCTGGGATTCCCAGGTGTACCACAACAACAACAACAACAAAATTACACTTGTATAGCGCCTTTCACTGTAGATGGATAGTATAGAAATCTCAGCTTTATTTGAAGACCCTGCCTAACAACCCCTCCCCCCTTCCCCAAAAAATGATGTGCTCTGAGACGTTACCCAGTGTGAAGGTGCTATATATATGCAAGTTATTGTTGTTTAAAGATGTAAAGTAGCTCAGTTGGTAGCACTCTTGTTTCCAAATAAAATATTGTGGATTCAAAGTTTGGAATTCTTCAGATGAGATATCATACAAAGGTCCCTCCTGTTCAGGTGGATATTAATTCAGGTGGCATCATTCGTATAGAGACGGGAGTTTCTCTCTCCCAGTGTCCTGACCAACAGTCCCTCAGATAAAATTGATCACTCACTCCATGATTTAGCTCATCATTTCTGTGCACAAATTGGCTGCTGCGTTTACCCATAAAATATACTTTACTATAGTATATGGTGTGATATCACAGTACATCCTGTGAAGCACTTTGACACATGTCAATGACATAACACACATCAAATGACAATATTTTTGTGAGAAAGAACATTTACAGGACATTCAGGGCAATCAATCAGTCAGTCACTGAGACAGGTTGCCAGTCAGGGTGGTCTCAGCCAGATCACTGGACTAGATTGAAAAATAATAATAATAATCCTTTAATTTGATATAACACTTTTCATGTCTTCTAGACATCTCAAGCCGCTTCACAGAATACACTATAGAGTGAATTGACTCCATATTTGTGGGCGAAATGTGGCAGCCGTTGTGTGCACAGCAGCATCCTGCAAACAGTCGTGAATTGTGTGACCAAATTATTATTGGGTTGTTTTGAGGGATTAATATCAGGCGTGTGGAGTAAAGAAACTTGCCCAAGGTTTTGCCCTGCCGGGAATTAAACTCAGGTCTCTGGTTTGTAAGGTGAGTGCTCTAACCACTGAGCTACGGACTCCAAAAGCAGCTCAATGCTGTCATGGGGGGCAGGACTATAAGCTTTCATGCTGGAAGGATGCAATCAGATGGGCCTTCATCGTGCAACCAATTTTGTGATCTGTAACTGGAGCTCTCTCCCCCACGCTCTCTACTCTAATCCCCTGCTCTCCCCAACATGTCTGTACTCCCCCAATGGAGCCTGGCTAGAGCTGTTGTGATGGGGGTACGGAGGTTAGTGCTTGCTCTCACTGACCAGCCCTCTCTCCTTCCCTCCCTCCCACAGGGAATCCTGGTAGAAAAATGGGATCAGATGGAAATAACCAGGACGGTTACTGCGGGAGAAAGGTAACAGGAGAGGACGGTGTCTCACAGGTGACACACCACCAGCCCGGCTCCTCCCGTGCTGTTGAGGGTGGAGGAATGGGACAAACCAAATGAATACAGCCAGGCTAATGCGCAAGAAATACACAACGAGGACAATATACACAACTAGGACAATAGCCTCTACTTTCATGCAGTGCTTTTTTACATTGGAAGCACATCTCAAAATACAGCAGTAATACAGTAGACAATTTGCGTTCAGTAGAGTCTGGAATCACAGCCATGTTCACCCGAGCTGGAGTTAGAATCAAGAAGAATGGAGGGTGGGTTGGGGGTCTGGGAGGGTGGGTTGGGGGCTGGGAAGGTGGGTTGGGGGGTTAGGAGGGTGTATTGGGGGCTGGGAGGGTGGGTTGGGGCTGGGAGGGTGGGTTGGGCGGCTGGGAGGGTGGGTTGGG
The DNA here is from genome assembly GCA_035084275.1 of Hydrolagus colliei. Lineage (NCBI taxonomy): Eukaryota > Metazoa > Chordata > Chondrichthyes > Chimaeriformes > Chimaeridae > Hydrolagus > Hydrolagus colliei. The sequence goes on along the minus strand of CM068754.1, from coordinate 1,391,300 downwards.
AGGGTGGGTTGGGCGGCTGGGAGGGTGGGTTGGGAGGGTGGGTTGGGAGGGTGGGTTGGGGGCTGAGAGAGTTGCTGCAGGAACGATCAAAAAGGAAGGTCTTGAGATGGGCTATGAAGGAAGTGAGGGTGAGGCGGAGGGGCTGGGTGCATTATGAAAACCCTGCTTTGTGTGTTTCAGAGGGACGGTGTCACTGAGCTATGTGGAGGAACGCTGTCCGTGGGCACCGCTGGGTGTCGGGGAGCGCGGGCGGAGGCCTGGTGAGGGGATGGGGGTCTGGGACAGGCCCAGCAGAGCTGCCGGATCCCCAGACTCCAACAGGAAGTGTTCCCCAGTGTCCTGGCAGAGCACGGAGCCTATGTGCCCAGGCTGCCCCAACCAGCACCAGGCCGCAGAGATGGAGGTCCTACACAGTGAGGGAGCCGCGAAGAGACCGGAGTCTCCGTCAGGCAGCAGGAGGAGGAGGGGCCCGCCACCCCAGAGACCCCCACCACCCGACTGGGGCAAATACCGCGGCCGGCGATCCTCCCACCACGAGCTGGGGGGGTTGGAGAGGCCGCAGACACGCAAGCTCTCCCACCACGAGTTCCGAGACCTGGACAGGTTCTGGCCACGGAGAGGGTCCGGGTGTGGAGTGGAGCCCCTGGTCGGTCAGGAGAGATCGGAGCAGCCGTCAGCCCGAGACAGACACCAGTACCGTGACCTGGCCCAGACCCCCCCAGCTCCCCCGCCTCGACCCGTCGGCATGGAGCACAGGCGCCGGACCCCCGATTACCCCGAGCAGAGCTCCACAGAGACCCCAGGCACTGGGTACAGGCACTACCAGCAAACAGCAGGTGTTCAACCAGCATCACTGGGCAGCGGGAACCTGCTCAGGTTAGTATGAATCAGCGTCAACTCAAATGGTACCAGGGACAAGGGACATCAGGGATGTGGAGAGGCTGGGACTGTTTTCCTTAGCAGGTTGAGGAGAGATGTAATAGAAGTTTTCAAAATCGTGAGGGGCTTTGATAGAGTAAATAGGGGAGAAACTGTTTCCTCTGGCGTATGGGTTGGTAACCAGAGGACCCAGATTTAAGGTAATCAGCAAAAGAACTAGAAGGGAGATGAGAAAAAATGTTTTTTGAGGATTGTGATGATCTGGAATGCACTGCCTGAAAGGGCGGTGGGAAAAGATTCAATTACAACTTCCAAAAGTCAATTTTGGATAGGAATTTGAAAAAGAAAAAGTACAAGGATATGGGGACAGAGCGGGGGAGAGGGTCTGATTGGGTAGCTCTTCCAAAGAGCCAGCACAGGAACGATGGGCCGAATGGCCTCCCTCTGTGCTATCATGTTCTGATTCTATCAGAGTCCCTGTCAAACCACAGGCTTCCTCCATCCGCCACCTCCTTCCCGTCACTCCTCAGTGGTGTCGGGCCAGTAGGTGCCTCTTCCAAAGGGGAGATTGATCTCTGCCTCCTTCTCCCCGTGTCCTTGATCTTCATCATCTTGGAGTCTTGTCCTCGTGGAGTCCTGTAGCTCAGTGGTTAGAGCACTCGGCTGTGTGAGTTACATGTGTGAGATCTGTGTTCGAATCCAGGCAGGTCAGGGCAAAACTTTGGACACGTTTCCTTACTCCACACACACGCCTAATAATAATCCCACCAAAAAAAACACAATATTAAAATTGGTCATTTCAATTCATGACTGTTTGTGGGACACTGCTGTGCGCAATTGGCTGCTGCGTTTTGCCCACAAATACACAGTCAATTCACTTTACAGTATATTCTGTGAAGCGCTTTGAGACAATTAGAAGACGTGAAAAGCGCTGTATCAAATTCAAGGATTAGTATTATTATTATTATCTTGTTGAGGCTCTTCCCCTTTGGCGTTGGCCAAAACTCAGCAGCCAATTGTGCAGTGCGGAGTAGGGGACTACTGTCTCTTGTGAACTTACTGTTGAGCTTGTTTGGGGATGTGTTGGTCAGATGGGTCTCTGTGGGTTTAGTGGTTGTCTGTGGTTGGCTGGGCGCTCAGTTGATGGAGGTGGTTGGAGTCTGTGTTACTGTCCAGTAACCCAGAGCTTTTCCTCCTCAGAAATCAAGCCGAGGTGGAGGGAGACAGGGATGGGAGAGGCGTTCAGATGTGGCCTTTCCAAACAGACCACATGCCCTGTGCAGCGCCCACTGGGCTGGAGAGGAGTGAGCGAGGGCTCGGGCCAGAGCCAGGGCCAGGGTGGGACAAGAGCACACAGTCCTACTTCACCATCGGGAGCAGAGCAGACAATAAGTGGAAGGAATCCGAGATCTACGTCAGAACCTCTCCGGCCCCCTGGAGGGTGGGGATGGGAAGCCCCTCGGGGGAGGCTGGTGAGGGGCTAGAGACGGTGAGGGGCCGGGGTCCCGCTGGCCTCGGCTCGTGGGAGCTGGAGCGAGAAGCGGGGAGGAAGGATCCTGGCTCCTGGGTGACCAGCCCTGGGGATCCGGTGACTGGGATCTTGCGAGGAAGCACAGAGGAGGAGGAGCTGTGGCGCGGCAGCAGGAATCAGAGCCTCCCGGAGCTCGGGGGTAGTGGAGTCCAGGGGTGAGTGTTTCCGGAATTCCCCCCAACACCATCTATCTCACCTCCGCCCCCCCACCCAACATCTGTCTACAACTCAAAGGAATGTGTTCTCTCTCCCTGGAGGGACTTACCCTGTTTACCTAATTCCTATTGCCAAAGCAGGTTGGCAAGAGCCGCGGTTTGGAGGGAGCCCAGAATGTGTGTTGGGGTAACTGCTGGAGACTAACCAGCTGAAACAACACAGCTTTCCATTGTTAACAATATCTGACAAGGTTTCCTGCTGCTCGTCCAGCTAGGACCACCCTCCCCGTTAGTTAGGGCTTTCGCTCCAGGGTTAACAGGAGCTGAGTGGGATGACTCCCTGCCCCAGTGACTGATCTGCCCTCCCAGGTCCTGCTGGTGAGCCAGGTCTGGTCTGCGCTGAGCAGCATTGCCCTGGAATACTGCGGACCTCAGCCTGGCTCAGAAACCGATTCATTACACAGCTCTGTATCAATTGTGATATTACATTGCCAAGCATTCCTTGGAGCCAGTTAAGATCCAACTTAACTGTTTCCGCACCTCCAGATGTGTAACAGCTGATATCAGATAGCTGTTCCCTTTTGTACGGATATTGACAGTGAGGGAGCTTAATTTAGCTCTGGATTTAACACGGATTTGATCCTAAATTTACACACTGCACTAGGATTTGATCTGGGACCAAGTGAGATGTAAACAGCAATATCACCACCTGCTGACAGAGAAACACATTGCAAAGAGCACAGACAGAGACATGTATTTTAGTCCTGCTTCTCCAAACTCAACCAAGAATTCCATATATCCCTCCTACACATGGAAATCCCAGAGATAGATTGTTGGAATGGAATGCGTTCTCTCTCTCTCTCTCTCTTGCACTTACACATGGTAAGCTTCGCTCTTGCTGATTTGCCAAACTGAGCCTAACACTTAGATAAACAGAGGACGCTCTCCTCCAGGGAGAGACAGAGCCGAGGCCTACATCAGCACCAGGTAGCTGGGAGTCATTTGGGATTTTGTTCAACACTGGGAGAGTAATGGAGAGAAAGAGTGCATCGCCCTCAGGGACCGTTCTCCGCCCTGCACCCTCTCTACCCTCTAGACAGGACCTTGGTTTATTGTGTCAGCCAAACAGCAGCGTTGTTGATTATTGCAGCGCTCCCCCCAGCGCTGCTCTGGACGCCTGGGCTGTGAGATCTAAGGGCTGATGCCGGGGAAGCAGAGAAGCTTCTCATTTTCCAGACCCTCTTTGCAGAGGATGTTGTCAGACTATTCCATCGAGGTGTGTGTGTGGCCTCACTACTGACTGTGTGTGTGTGTGTGTGGCACAGTGCTGACTCTGTGTGCGTGTGTACCTGCAGTGCTGACTGTGTCATTTGCAGGTGGTCAGGACACAACAGCCCACCGACCGCTGCCGTCAGCCCCTCCTCGACCTCCAGCTACTACAGCACGTCAGCAGCCAAGGCAGAGCTGCTGAACAAGATGAAGGATCTCAGCCTGGACCCCCGCTCAGGATTTGGAGGGGAGGGAGGCTGAGGAAGAGGAAGATGAGTTGACCGAAAAAAAGGTACAGGAGCCCACGGCTACACTTCTGTAAACCTCCAAACCGGGTCTCCTCACCTCGTGAGGTGCTCCCAACATTTATGAAGTGTTCTATACTGTATGTGCGCAAGTTATTGTTGTTCTTGCTCTACCAAATCCATTCTGTCGCTCGCTTACTCCCCATTCACCTCCAGTCAACCACTTTGCCTCTATCCTCTGGTAGTCTATTTCCTCTCTCTATCTCTCCCAACTGTCTCTGTCTCTCTAAAGCCACCCCTCTGATCAGCCTTGTTGACTCTCTCCTCTCTGATCCTGTTTATCAAGTAGTCCAAAACCTTCCGTTGTGACTAGTTAGTGTTTTAACAAGATTGATCTGGATGAAGAAGTTCCTTCGACCTATAGGATTCCTTCCCTCCAGAACAACCCCCTCACCATCACATCATCAAATTGTTTTATAATGGAGTTCCAGTATCCTGGGCTCAACTAAACTTCTTTATGATTTGTTCCAGTTGTTAATTACCCTTTAGGCCAAGAAAACCTTCCTGATGTTGCTCCTTTACACCCCTAAACCTCCTTTCCTATTTTCTTGATCTACTGGAGTTGTCACAACCTAAAGTATTAATCTAGATTTACTTTTATCAACTCAATTTAAGATGTTATTCACCAATGCGGTCATTTATTATGGATTTAGTGTTGACTTAAGTTTGGGATCTGGGCTGACCTAATGAGGCCTGTCATAATGTGAGAATTCTCTTTCCTCCCCGAAATAACAACAGCAAAATTACTCTTGTATAGTGCCTTTCATGTCAGGAGGATATACATACATACATTGTGGTAAGGCCAGCTAGGATTTGCGCTTGTTAAATGGAAATTGTCTTGTTGTCTGTCTCAATGAAAGCTGAGTCGTGGTTAGACCATCGGGGGCCTTGTCTTGTGTATATTCCAGCTGCTCCCAAATTAATTTTACAATTGGAGGTAACATCAGCTGTCAAAGGGCTGATATTCTATGAGGTTTCTTCCCTTTTGTTGCCATCAATCGTACCTCCAAAAGGGACAGTTTGGTCTCACTCGCTACTGTCCTCTGTCCTCTTCCACTCAGTGGCTCCCAATATGAAAGTGAAAGGCAATAAATATAATTTATTTTTGTTATTGTTGTCCTTACCAGACTTCACTGGCTCCCTGTCTCAGAGTGGATCTATTTCAAGATCCTCACTTTTGTATTCAAATCCTCTTCTGTACCCCCTACCTCTCTGACCTCCTCTCTCCTCACAACAGCGTTGCTTTTGCTCTACTGGGTCTAGCCTCCCACTTGTCCCCCAAATCTTTCATTCCACCGTCGGCAGTCCTGCGCTTTACTAAACCCCCTGAGGCTCCGGAATTCCTTCCCTTTGCCTTGCCCTCTCCTTTCCTATTTTCTGGTCGCATCTGAAGGCTTTTCTTTTTGACTGCGCTTTTGGTCATATTTATCCCCTCCCCCCTGGCTCGGCCCCGGGATCCGTTATTCTGAAGCGCCGTGAGACGCCGACTAGCATGGACGGCTCAATATAAATCCAAGTTGTTTTTGTTGAAAGGCGCTATACAAATGTAATTGTGTTGTTGTTGTTGTTAACTCTCTCTCACTCTCTCCTCTGTCAGTGCAATGGTAGACCTGGCCATGAAGTGACACTAGAGTAGCTTTTCTCCAATGCTGTCTGGCTGGGTGTCCACTAGGGGACAGTGTTTTGAGCAGTAACTTCCCTACATGGTGAATTCAGTCTATTACTGAGTCTGTGTTGTACAGTACAGAAGCTAATACGTGTTTGTTGCTGGATTCCACGTTCACAATGTTGCATTTATAGAGCGCCCTCCACGCTAGGCGGCGTCTCAGAGCGCTTCACAATGGCAGAGGCTGAGCCAGGGGGAAGGTGACCGTAAGAGCGGTTGAAGAGAAAGGTCTTTAGGCGCGACCTGAAGATGGGGGAGTTGAGTCAAAGGGATTGTAGGCGAGAGTGGTAATGGTTTGTGGTCTGGGATAAAAATAATAGTATTCCAGGATTGTGTGTACACCACCACATTTTACCCATAAGATAGGTCTGTGTTTTTCATTTTGTGTTTGTGGACGCACGCACTCACGCACGCACGGGCGAGCGCGCGCTCGACTCCCTCCCTCACTCCTCACTCCCTCACTCCCTCACTCCTCACTCCCTCCCTCACTCACTCACTCACTCACCCACCCACCCACCCAACCCACCCACCCACCCACCCACCCACCCACCCACCCACGCCACCCACCCACTCACTCACTCACTCACTCACTCACTCACTGCTGGGCAGACTGAGGCCAGGGAATCCTCCCACTCAGCACATGTTAACCCTGCAGTCAAAACCCTAACAGCTGGAAAGTCCTAGCTGGACAAGCAGCAGGAAAGCTTACCTGACAGTACAGACTGTCTCCTATCATTGTCTCTCTCTCTCTCTGGCCAGCGACAGCTGATTGACAGCATCACCCAGAAGCTGGCCGTGCTTCATGAAGCCCAGAAGAGCCTGACGGAGGACATCAGTGTGAACTGTGCGCTGGGGGAGGAGGCCGAGCTGATGGTCAAGGGTATCTGCCGACCACACGAGTTTGACAAGTACCGGATGTTCATTGGGATCTGGACAAGGTTCTCAATCTGCTGCTGTCCGCTCTCGGGGAGGCTGGCCAGGGTGGAGAATGCCTTAAATAACCTGGACCCCGACATTAGTGAAGACGAAATGGTAAGTGCTGCCACACGGTGTTAGCTGATTGTTGGATCCGACACTTCTCCAGGGACCAATAATCTGCTAAAAATAATTGGTCGTTTAATCCTCGGCTGTTTGTGGGGCTCTGCTATGCATCCCCGCATTTCACCCACAAAACATATACATATAATACATATAACATATATATGGAGTCCTGCAGCTCAGTGGTTAGAGCACTCGCCTTGCAAGTGAGAGACCTGGTTCAATTCCAGACAGGTCAGGGTGAAACGCTTGGGCAAGTTTCCTTACTCCACACGCCTGATAATAATCCCTCAAATAATAATAAATTGGTCATTTCAACCCACAGCTGTCTGTGGGGGGGACGCTGCCGTGTGCAATTGGCCACCGCGCTTTGCCCACAAATATACAGTCAATTCACTTTACAGTACAGTCTGTGAGGAGCTTTGAGACGTGTGTCTAGAAGACGTGAAAAGCGCGATATCAAATGCAAGGATTATTATACCATCAGGGTACAGTATATATAGGTGCTCACTGTTAATTATCCAGGTATGCTGAGGTGTCTCTGTCACTGAATGTGTTAGAACCACACACCGGCCGGGCTGATGTTCTATTGTAATCAGACGAGGAACTAAGGATTATTTATTATTAGTGATATGGGAAGGATTGAGCTCCTGGCAGCAGCTGTGCTTTTGGCCCCTGTTGGTTGGGCTCAGTATTGCAGCCCACTATTGAGCAGCGACATCTGCCTTCACAAGAGGAATAACAATAATAAGGCGGAGATTGCCCTGCCGTGGAGGACATCCCATCACCTGATTCCCCGGGTTGTGGTCGATCGACAATTTGAGTCCGAGAGAGGTGGGGCGGGGGGGGGGGGGGGGGGGGGGGGGACAACCCTCGTTGCCTAGTGGAACACTTTGCTTTAATTGGGGTAATTGAGGGTGAGCTGCCTGTCCTCTCACCAATAATAAAAAAAAAGCTGCTGTATCTGCCAACAAAACAGACCATCGGTGCACAACACACATAATAATTCTAATCATCCTTGCGTTTGATTTAGTGCCTTATTACATAATTGAGACATCTCAAAGTGCTTCAAAGGGTGTACTGTAAAGTGGATTTACTGTATATATTGTGGGCGAAACGCGGCCTCCAATTGCACACAGACGTGTCCCATATCCAGGCATCGATCGAGTAGCATTTTTTGGGGGGATTATTACCCAGGAAAGTGATTTGTCAAGTGATAAGGTATCAAACAGTCAATGTGTGTCATTTAGAAGCAATTTTGATGTAAAGACCTTGGAGAGGGTACAGAGGAGAGTTAGCAATGTGATGCCAGGGATGAGGGACTTCAGTTTATGTGGAGAGGCTGGGATTGTTTTTCTTAGAGTAGAGAAGGTTAAGGGCAGATTTAATAAAAGTGTTCAAAACCATGAGGGGTTTTAATGAGTAGACAGGAGAGAAGCTGTTCCCTCTGGCGGCGTGGGCTGGTAACCAGAGGATACAGATTCAAGATATCAACAACAACAACAAAATTGCACTTATATATACAGCGGCTTTCACGTCGGGAGGACGTCCCAAAGCGCTGAACAGTCAGGTCGAAACCCGAGCGGAGGGGAGGGGAGGGGAGGGGAGGGGGAGGGGGAAACGTTAGTTGAGGAGCTGAAGGCGCCGTCAAAGAGGAAGTTCTTGAGACCGGCCTTGAAGGAGGAAAGGGAGGAGGCAAGGCAGATATTTGGCAAAAGAACCAGACAGGAGAAGAGGAGACTTTTTTTTACACAGAGAGTTGGGAGACACTGCCTAAAAGGTGGGTAGAAACAGATACAATAACAACTTTCATAAGGGAATTAGATAGTTACTTGAAAAGGAAACGTTTGCAAGGATATGGGGTAAGAGTAGAACTGACTGGGCAGCTCTTCCAAAGACACAGGCACGATGGGCCGAACAGCCTCTATGCTGTAATATCCTATCATTCTACAAAGCTCCTTTACCTTACAGAGAGCGCTGACGGAGAAGAAGAACCTACTTTTGTCCCAACTGGAGGAGGCCAGGGAGCTGAAGGATCACGTGGACCGGAGAGAGCAGGCGGTGCAGGAGATCCTGGCCCGCCATCTCTCCCCAGATCAGCTCCACGACTACACTCACTTTGTGAAGATGAAGTCAGCCCTGATCATCGAGCAGCGGGAGCTGCAGGACAAGATCAAACTGGGCAAAGAGCAGCTCAACTGCCTACGAGAGAGTCTGCCCACCAGGGGGTGCTGGAGGAGTGGTCTGAGCTCACCATGATGTACCTCACTGGCACAGCCCAGCCTGGCCCCCACAGCCTGGCACACAGCAACATCAGCACATCTCCCAGGCTGCACTAGCTGCCCCTGAGCTAGAGAGAGGGAAACTAGCCTCCAATGTTACTAAATCACAGAGATCATCTTCTTCCGCACACTGCCTGAAGGTGTGCGGCCATTGGTGCGAGGGGAGGGGGGTGGGCACATCAGAGTCAGCTATAATCTCACTTGATGGTGTGGAGACGTGACCAGCTGAATGTGATGGAAGGCCTTCAGGTTTTCTGTGCCGTCAGGTTTTCCGGCACAGAATCCTCCTGGGAATCCTCTGCTGCCCCTGACCTGTCCCCACCACACACCCTCTCAAACCATCATGACACAGTGCTGATACTGAGGGCTAATTTACACCACATCTTACTGGAATTCCTCCTTAAATAATCTAAGTCCTGCAGATATTAGGATTTCCTCCTGTTTACTGGTGGGAGTACAACTCCCCGTGTGGAGTTCCCGGCGGCCAAAACTTCATTAACAAATCCCAGAAAAAAAATCCTGTCAGTCAGGCCCCACTGTTAAAATAAATATTTAACCTCCTGTGTCTCATCCTGCCCTGTCACAGTGCAATGATGATAGAGTAAAAGCCCGTTTATCTGGCACCTGATCAACCGTAACTTCCATATGACCGGCATCGCAAAAAAAAGGTCCGCATTCGATTAACCGGAATTTATCCAGAAAAATACATTGAAAAAAAATGTTTCTTAGTTTTTTGTGTGTTTTCAGCCGAATATCCGGCAGGTGCTTAACCGGCATTGGCCAGGTCCTGAGGGTGCCGGAAAACGGGCTTTTACTGTAGTTTGCTCCTCCATCCCAGCTTCCGAGCTCCCACAGTTAATGTCTGGCTGCCTGAAGAGTACTTTGAGCCTATTTTATTTTTGGTTTGTAAAAATAAATGGTTCTGTGCCGACATCGCTCTGTGGCCAGGCATTGTAGCGTTTAAGTGTGTTGTGTTCTATTGGAGGATTGTTGCTTTCTTATTAAAGAGGGCAAACAGTCTTGAAGTCTATTAACATCAAGTTGCCCACTGAGGGTTTGTGTGTCAGAGAACATTTGTTCAGTCAGTGACAATCGTGTTGGTTTATTCTTAGGGAGGAGAGTAAATGAAATCAATCCTACTGGATCAATCGTGGATTCAGGCCATCAGGATGACGGGTGCCGTTGTGTAACTGTAGATGTTTTCAGTACCTGCACTAGCGACATCTAATGGCAAAATATTAGCATACACCAGCCGTCATTCCCAATGGGTTGATGACTGCCCAGGCTAGACAGCCTGGCTCCTTTCTGCCTCGGGGAGCTGGATTAGCGAGAGTTAAATTGGTGATATTGGCAGATTATTCGTGGGATGAGTTTTAACACCAATCCGCACTCCCCCCCACCTCCCCCCCAACCCCAGAACCTCCAAGAAAGGTTGTGTGTCTGTATTGTAAGGTATTGGCTCTTAGGTAAACAAACATCTTCATCTTCAATAATGGCAAAGATAATAATAGTGAGAGTTTTAGAGGATCCTCCCAGTGATTTGGATGGAAGTTAATGCTGACACTCAGGGCATTGCTGGGGTTCTGCTGTCCTCCAGCAGTCACGTCTGTACCTGTTCAGGTGGACTTTAAAGATCCCGCACAACAATGCGTCGTGGAAACATTCGGGAGTTTCTCTCTCTCTCTCTCTCTCTCTCTCTCTCTCTCTCTCTCTCTCTCGGTGTCCTGGCCAACAATCCCCTCAACAAACTAAATGATGGATGTTTGTGGGACATTGTCGTGTGCAAATCTGCTGCCAGCTTGACTACAACTGTCACTACACTTTAGCAGGACTTTTCAAGATGTTTTGATGCTGTATAGAGTGAAAGTTCTTTATTCCTTACATTGATTGATTATTGAGTGATTTATATTTTGCACAAAACAGATCATGACTGCGATTATTCGTGTGGTGAGAAGGTGTGTTTTTTATAGAGGACTGCATTCCTACTATTGTTGAGTTTGTGTTGAGCTCTGATTGATTGAATGGAGCTGACTGGTGATGAGCCAAAGGGAAGGTTACAGACAGGGTGCCTGGGAGCTGCTCTCTTATCTTGTCAGAGTGTGAAGTGTTCTGACTTCATGTTAGGAGATTCCTGGACAGAAAGTGTTCATTTCCCAGTTGATGTGGACTTGCCATCAAATCTGTACCCTGCTCCAGGACGTTGTGATGTCCCAGGACTTTAAGATCCTCCCAGTCACCCTCTCCCCTGTCTGGGGAAGCCCATCATCAATTCACTATATAGTATATCCTGTGAACCGCATTGAGGTGTCTCAACAAAGTGAATAGGCACTATATCAAATGCAAGTATTATTGTAATTAGGTGGATAATTATTCAGTGAGGGAGCACAGTAAAAGCACAGCAACGTTTCTAAATAATATTATAACATACAATCCTCTTTCTCCCTCCCTCCTTCTATTTCTTTCCTCTCTCATCTGGTCTCCAACCTTCCCTTCTGAGTGAGGCTGTGCAGTGTTTGTACGTTGTTCTGTCACCAGCATATCAAGAGTCAGTATGGCCCCCTACACAGCCGTGTTGCAGTGTGTCTGCCCTCTCCCTCTCCCACTCTCTCTTCCCCCCTCTCTCTCTCTCCCTCTCCTGTACCAAGGTGCTGGTTGGTGTGTAGAGCGATTTCACAGTTGATCACAGCACTGTGCTCCAGTGGCCTTTCAGTCATGTTTGAGCCCAGAGAGTCAGGAGGAGATAGAGGAAGTCTACACCGCGAAGCTTGTCCTGATCAGACTCAATACCCGTCCACTCATCCCTCAGCAGTGACAGTACTCGGGAATGGTAACCAGGGCAGATTTAATCTTCTCCTGTTGGATCAGGAAGACTGAGTGTGACCCAGCCCGGCTGAGGACTTACTCTGTGCTGATTGCACCTGAACCATGTGGGACATTCATCCACTGAGTGTTTGGGGAGAGAGGAATAGTCCGGTCCATGGGCTGGGCTGAGCTGGGAGGTACTGGTGGAAGAAGACCCCAGACTCAATTCCTCACGTCACTCAGGCTGCAGGGGATGGGGTGGTTCCTGCCACACAGTTGCCGTAATCCCCAAAGATTAGTTGGTTTCAGCAGATGAAGCTCCAATTGTGTTGGAGGGAGCAGTCAGGCAGAGTTCCTGCTCCCGGTCTCTCTCCAAAAGTTTGATGCTCCCGCGTTCCTGCCATCTTACTGGACGGTGTACACATCTCTGACGCGGGCATGACAGCGCTCGCAATGATGCCCCACCCGCTGAAATACTCTGCCAATACTCCCTGTCTGGGCCAAGGAACTGCCAACATGCTGCTGTGCTTTGCTAACAGGTTTCCCACAATTCTCAACAAAGAAGCAGCCTCCGTTTCAGGACAAAACTGACCCAATTCCCCACAAATACGTGCCGCCTTCATCAGGATTTTAGGACAAATGGGCTTCGCAGTCTTGAGCGTTGAGGTGTGGTCTTGGGGTCAGGCGGGTCAATGATCACCAGAGTTGAAGGAAATCGAGCTGATTGTAGTTGCCAAAGCAGCTCCCTGGCAACGAGGGACAGACACTAATCTACAGGGGATTCCTTTACAACTGGTTATAACTTCTGAAGAGAGACTGTGCCTCGGTGTGGAACAGAAATACAAAATGAAACACGCAAATTAAAAATACTGTATATTTTTCACTTACACTTTATAGTAATTCCTGCAAGTCCCTTTGAGATGTCCTCCTGACCTGAAAGCCGCTGTATCAAATGCAAGGAATATTGTTGTTTATATAATCTTGAAGTGGAGCCAAAGTAGATTACAGCAGTGGCCTAACCCTCTAGAGCACTGCGGTGAATTTTGGAATTTTTTTGCAATTGAAAGTATATAAAACTGTGAATAATTTATTTTTATATTGTACATAGTAGAAACAAGTTTGAGCAATTTATGGTTTCAAATCTGTTTTTAGCACAAACTATTTTCTTTCTCTTTCTCCCCCCCTCCCCCACCACCCCTATTTCCTTGGATTTAAAAAATAATGTGTACTTTTGACTAGTTGCTGTACACTAACCAATTATAAAGTCATTCCCACCCTCTCCCCCACCCCCCTTTCCCTCTCTAACATTGTGCTTCCAGTTGAGATGGTATCAAGCATTGGGTGGATAAATACAGTATACGCATTACAATAATTTGCAAATTGACTATCTTCTATGGGATTAACTATGCTGAGTATTGCCAGCCTGTTATAATAAGTGCCTCATTAAATGACTGTAGCCAGTGTATATCTTGCGTCAAAGTAAAATCTTGTTTAATCTCCTTAAACGCTTGGCACTAGCACTGGAAGTGCATCTCAATCAAACTCTCAGAGGCCACAAATTCCTCAAAGTCTTATCCATTAGCAGCATTTTGTCCTGAAATTGTAGGTTGTGAATCAATCTTTAGTTGAAATCTGCATTGCTTCCTAATTGAGACAAAGTAAAGATTCTAAAATTATGCACAATTCCTGCATTTTAAGATTATGCTCTTGCGCCTAAAACCGTGAGGAAGTATTCACCTCGCATGCGAGAAACCTGGGTTCGTTCCAGGCTAAGCGAAACCTTGGGCAAGTTTCCTTACTCTATCAACACCTAATAATAATCCCTCCCCAAAAATAAAAAAATTGGTCATTTCAATCCACGACTGTTAGTGGTCCAATTGGCTGCCGTGTTCGCCCACAAATATACAGTCAATTCATTTTACAGTATATACTGTGAAGCGCTTTGAGACTTCTAGAAGACATGAAAACCGTTATATCAAATGCAAGAATGAATATTATTACCTGAAGGTTGGCCACCGGTGGTTCAGTATTTTAATTCTACGCTGGTGCCTTACCTGCCTGTCAGCTGTTAATTATTATAATAGTTTGTTTGAGATGCAATTCCCCAGAGTGTTAGGCCAAGGCAGCAGTCGGGCTGCAGTGAATTGGGCTCAGCCTCTGGGTTGTGGAGGGGAAAGTTAGCCAGTGCTCTGGGAGCCTCTCTTCTGGAAGGTGTGTCTCTGATGAGGTCAGGTTTAACAATGAAAATCATCTCCAGTGATTGAAACCTCTGAATTGTGGGAAACCCTACAATTCATGGCCGTTTCTTCTTAATAACAATGGTGACAAAATCAAAACTGAATTCAGGAACTTTTCCCAAATTCTGCACAACCACAAAACTTAATTACAGTATTTCAGATCAGGTGGAGTTTAAGGCTGGGAGAAAATTGGCAGAATTGTGGTTTCTTAATAGCTTTAGATCCCAAAGACAATCCTAATCCTGATGTATTTTGCTTTGCAAATGTATGTCACTAATTCTTTGCTCTCTCTGAGAGTTAAAAGTATTGCAAAAAAGTTGCGGATTCGAATCTGATTTAGTGTAAAACTAAGTGTGGGTTGGGCTGGTTTTGAACGGCATTGGAATTGACACTTTATGTGGTGCATCTGGGTTAGACTGGATTTGGAATCGCGGCTTGAATCAGGGCGAGTGCAAGTACAAAAGAATGTTGAGGTTATTTGGTTGATTGTAACGGATGCCAGGCTATAAGAAGATTTCTGCTATTCACTCTGTGTGTTGAGTGCAGCAAAACTGTGAAAAAATCAGAAAATCATTCCCAGCCTCCAGGAATGGAATTTTACATAACTTTCAGCAGTTACTCCAACACAAAGTCTGGGATCTCTTGGCTCTTGCCAACCTGTGTCTGATATCTCCAGAATTATATAAGCATTGTGATTTCCTCCCAGGAGAAAATGTGAGTTCCTTACCAGATGCAGGGAAATTTCCATGTGTGGGTGGTGTATATATGTGCAGCTCTCTGTTGGATCCACTTAAGCGAGATGAAGTCTGTAGGGAGTAGTGTTTACTAGCTAGTTATCTGATCCCAAGAAAAGTTCACATCAAGCCAATCTCCATTTTGTGTGTTGAGGAAGTTTTGAAAGATCAGAATCCATTCTAGGCCAGAGATTAATCCAGATCAAACTGGAAGGAAATCCATTTTCCAACAGTGTTGCTATATGGGTATTTGAAGTGGGGTCGAGGGTCGCAGCAATAGATCATAATTGACACTACATCCACTATCCTATCACTGGGATCTCCAGGGTTGGGGGGGACATCCCACCGCTGGTGGTGCAATATCTAATTGGAGACTTTAATCAGTCTAACCGGGGCTGTGTACTGATCTGGAAGTGCTGTAATTGTATGGAATTTTCCTCCTAAACCCATCCCAGATGTAAATGGTGGGGGGTGGAAAGGTACTGAACCCAAAGTACTCATGGTTGGAGCTGATAATGGCAGCTCTACGCTGGTAATACTATTGACTGTTGATCTGCCACTGGATTTACAAATACTGTATAAATCTGTACATCCGTCCTGTTATTGCCTTCAGTGAGTAAGTGCATGTAAATAGTCCCCTCTCCGGTCCTTAGCAATTCAAATACAATTCAATGGAGAGTTCCCTGTGCAGAATATCTTGGCTCGGTCAGTCCTGTGTTAGTCTGTGTCTGTAACACTGTGTTCTGGTGTTGATGGATGAATGTAATTATATTATCTGTGATTTACGTTACTTGTTGCTTTCTTTTAAAGTATTGTACATCATTTGTGTAATAAAATGGTGCTAATCACATTTTTGTAAGTTATTTATCACGCCGAGGAGATACAGTCACACAGTTAGCTCCCAGACACCCTGACACACACACACAGCCTGTGTCACACACCCTGACACATACGCCCTGACATACACACGCACACACACACACACACACACACACACATAGCCTGTGCCACACACCCTGACACACACAGCCTGTGTCATACCCTGATATACATCCTATCGATGTGAAAAGTGCTATATAAATGTAAATTTGCTGTTGCTGCCTATGTTACACACCCTGCCACACACACACACACACACACTGCCTGTTTCTGTCTGACAAAACATCTCATGGTCTTGCCCTAGGGGTAGACTGGCTGTTATATGGGAAATGAGGAAATTCCCCCCCATGACTCCCTCCCAATAGTTACCAGCCCAGAGACCGATATCCGAGTGAGTGACAGACCAGCCAACCATCAGCCAGAGTGACAACAACCACAACAACAACTTGCATTTATATAGTGAGTGCCCTTCGCTCCCCGAGTGACAGGTACACAGTCACCGCCCTGTCCTGCCCTCCAGTTTAATGTCTGGCAAAGTTACTAAACACACAGAGGGTATATTCTAAATCTGCCCCTTTGACCTGAAATCCCCAGCCTGAGTGTGTGTGTGTGTCAGGGTATTTAACACAGGCAACAACAGTAAAATGACATTTGTACCAGCTATACCCCGCGGGCTAGTGTTTGTGAGCACGTTTATTCATATATTTTGAACCTCTTTTTGAATAATGTATTTGTTGTTTACAAAACAAGGTGAGCGTTTATCACTGGGCTGTTTTCCTTTGTTGTTTTCTATTTTCCTTTTAGAAGTTCAGTGTTACAATTGCGGAAACATACCTAAGGCTTATATATATATATATATATATCTATATATATATAGAAGATAGATGTGACACAGCGCCATCCGCGTCAGGAGGACACAATTGTGGAAACATACCTAAGGCTTATATATATATATAGATTGTTGTTGTTGTTATTACTGTATTATTCCAGCTGTTATGTTGATGCTGTCGGTGTGTGGGGCCCACCTGAGTGACCTCGTTGCTGAGGGAGCTGGCGGTGGGCCTGGCTGAAGCCGCTGTGTTTGAAGTTGGTGATTAAGGCCCGGTGACATTGGTGCAGGTGTGAGTTTGTCACAGCGCCACCCGCGTCAGGGGGACACGATTGCAGAGGAAATATACCTAAGGCTTTTACACAGTATATAATATAGATAGCGCCTTTCCCATTGGAAGGTTGTGTGTGTGTCAGGGTTTCACCCACATATTTACAGTCAATTCACTTTACAGTATATGCTATGAAACGCTTTGAGAAATGAAAAGCGCTATATCAAATGCAAGGATTATTATTAATACTTGGGGAACCAGTCACTGCCTTAACCTGCATGTGAATGTGAACTGTCTTCACATTTGAATTCAAGAAATAATACGATAGTAATCCTGGCATTTGATACAGCACCTTATCACATTGTTCAGACAATTCAAAGCGCTTCACAGAATATATCACAACATAAATTGCCCGTACTGTATATGTTGTGAGCGAAAAATGGCAGCCAACAGTAATAAAAAATGTATAATGTTTAAACTCATACAATAGGTTTGGTTTGTTCCGAAGCGAGACATGAAGTCAGGGTTTCATTGACTAGAGTAGCTTTTTAAAAATTAAGCAACTAACTCACTACAGAAAGTGACTGATAAGGGAACAAAGTTCACAGCGCAGGTCAGTCAGGATCAATGGCAACTTTACACAGTGCCTTTCATGTAGCATAAAGTAATCTCAAAGGTCAGGGGCTTGTTTGAAATTAGACGACGGCATAATTACACTGAGAGTGTAAGGGGGGAAAGATTGTGAAAAAATATGTTTTCCTGGAATTGAGGAATGAAGGAGATAATCAATCAGATTCCCATCTCAGAACAGAGAGGGTGGGAGGGGAGAGGAGAGCTCAATTTAGAACAGGGTCACAGCTTGCTCTAATTATGAATGTCTGTAGGAGCTCAGCTTTTTGGGGTCAGCCATGTGAGGTAACGGAATGGGTGGATAATGGTAGCGCAGTTGATGTAGTTTACATGGACTTTCAAAAGGCATTTGACAAAGTGCCACATAAGAGACTTATTAGGAAATTAAAGGCCCATGGCGTAAAAGGGACAGTGGCAGCGTGGATCCACAACTGGCTGCGAGACAGAAAGCAGAGAGTTGTAGAGAGCGGCTGTTTTTCAGACTGGAGGGAAGTGAGCAGTGGTGTGCCACAGGGATCAGTTTTGGGACCATTGCTGTTTGTAATCTACATCAATGATCTGGACTTGGGTGTGCGGAGTACAGTTTCCAAGTTTGCAGATGTCACTAAGTTAGGGAGAATAGTAAATAGTGAGGAGGATAGTAGCCATCTGCAAGAGGATATAGACAAATTGGTAAAGTGGGCAGACACATGGCAGATGAAGTTTAATGCAGAGAAGTGTGAGGTGATGCATTTTGGGAAAGAAATGAAGGGAGGCAATATAGGCTAGATAGTACAATTTTAAATGGTGTGAAGGAACAGAGAGACCTGGGGATTTGTGTTAGTGACTCGTTGAAGGTGGCAGGACAGGTAGACAAGGCTGTTAAGAAGGCATATGGGATACTAGGCTTTATAAATAGGCGTATAGAGTACAAAAGTCAGGAAGTGCTGACTAACCTCTATAAGACTTTGGTGAGGCCTCAGCTGGAATACTGTGTTCAATTCTGGTCACCACACTACAGAAAGGTTGTGAAGGCATTGGAAAGGGTACAACGAAGATTTACTAGGATGGTGCCAGGATTGAGGGACTTCAGCTATGAGGAGAGGCTAGATAGGCTAGGGTTATTCTCTCTGGAGCAGAGAAGATTGAGGGGAGACCTAATAGAGGTTTCTAAGATCATGAGGGGTTTCGACAGGGCAAATAGAGAAAAACTATTTCCACTCGTGGGTGAATCTGTGACTCGTGGTCACAGATTTAAAATAGTTTCAAGGCGAAGTAGAGGGGAGCTGAGGAGAAATTTTTTCACTCAGCGAGTTGTTCGAATCTGGAATGCATTGCCTGAAAAGGTGGTGGAGGCTGATTCGATAACAACTTTTAAAAGGGAATTAGATCTTTATTTAGGGAGAACAGGTCTATTAGGCTATGGGGAGCGGGCAGGGCAGTGGGATTGAATCGCTCTTTTCAAAGAGCCGGCACAGACTAGATGGGCCGAATGGCCTCCTTTTGTGCCGTAAAATTCTATGAATCTATGAATCTATGTGTCTGATACACGTGGAAACCCATCACCGTACTGAAGAGCATCCAAATCAGAGAATTGCATTCATACCACTACACATGAACATCCCAGATACTTATTGGAGGAAATGTTGTCTCTCCGCCCCTGCTTTACTCAATTCCGGAAAGTATTAGACGCAGGTCAGCAAGAGCCAAGCCTTGGGGTGGGGGAATCCCCAAAGTGTGTGTTGGGGAACTGCTGGATTCTAAATCGCTAAAATGACACTGTTTGCCATTGATGTTGCTGCCTGACAAGCTTTCCTAATGCTTATTCAGCCTCTTTTTCACACAGGTTCGTAGGAATCTGAAACTCTCTCTCCCAAAACGCAGTGACTGTCGGATCAGTTGGAATTCTCGAGGCTGGGGTGGATAGAAACTCGTTAGATCAGAGTATCAAAGGGATATGAAGTAAGGCAGGTGAATGGAGTGCAGGTGCAGATCAGCTGGGATATGATAGAATGGAACACACTTGAGGGGCTGAATAACCTTCTGCTCCAACAAGAACGCACAGCTTGTCATTGAGAGCGATGTTTGTCCAGCGAGGACAGTCTTATCCATGAGGGCTTTGACTGCAGGGTTAACAGGAGCTGAGTGGAAGGATTCCCTGCCCCCAGTGACTGGTCTGCCCTCCAGGTCCTGCTGATGAGCCAGGGCTGGGGCTGTGCTGTCATCAGTAGAGAGAGAGAGAGAGAGAGCCCTGGATATTTTTCGGAACTCGGCCTGGCTGAGGAACCGGACTAGAGACTGGCACAGAGGGCTGGCTTGATTCCGACCTGAAACTGGGAAGAGAGGGGGCGAGGCAAAGGGAGTGAGGACGGGCGTTCCAGAGCCTCGGGGCGTAATGGCAAAGGGCCTCAGAGGATTTGGGGACGTGGAGGAGGCCAGACCCAGCAGGTGCTGGTTTGGGGAGAAAGGAGATCAGAGAAGTAGGTGGGTGCAGAGGAGTGGAGGGACAGGCGGTGGAGGAGGATGGTGTGATCGACTGTGTCAAACAGATATAGAGGACGTTGTTTGTGACTTTCACAAACGCAGTCTCTGTACTGTGGGCAGGGCGGAAACCAGACTGGAGGAGTTCGAACAAGGAGTGGGAGGAGAGGTGGGCACGGAGTTGATTTGCAACAATGTGTTCATGTGCTTTGGAAAGGAAGGGCAGGTTAGAGATAGAGCGATACTGGTTTGAGGGATCAAGGGAAGGTTTTTTTTAAGGTGAGTGGGTGATGGCAGCAGTTTTGAGGGGGGCAGGGACTGATCCTGTGGAGAGGGACTGCTTGATGATATCAGCCAGCAGTGGGCAGAGGAGGGGGAGCTGGGTGAGCAGTAGGTTGGTGGGGAGGGAGCAGCAGGTGGTTGGCTTCACTGAGGTGACGGTACGTGACAGGGAGGAAGGAGAGACGGGGAGAAGGTGTAGGAAGGGGGTTGTGGTAGGAGCTGATGACGGGGAGGGAATGAGGGTGGAGGTGGTGGGCAACGAGAGGCAGGAGGAGACGTTGCCTGGCGGATATTTTGAATTTTGGACGAGAAGAAGTCCATGACCTCCTCGCACTTGGCGTTTGAAGTGAAGATTGAGGCCTGAGGGGTCGCACGGCGGAGGTGGTGGAAAAGAGGACTTTGGGGTTGTTATTTGCCCAGGATAATGTTAGAATAGTAAGCCGTTTTTCCGCACATCAAAGAACGGAGATGTGGAGATGCTCGAGCCACAGTTGGTGGTGAACCGTGAGGCTGCGTTGGAGCATCAGCTTAGACTACGTGATTCCAATTCCTGATCTGAGCCTTGAACCCACGACCTCCTGACTCAGCAGCTATCTCTGAGCCAGACTGACATCAATTCGGAATGAACTGCATTTCAACACCAGCTCTGGATCTTTCCTTCAGACAGTGTTTTTAGTAGAGTTCCCTTTTAACCCTTTTCGAACATGCCTCATATTACTGCCTTGCTGTCTGTAATAAAGCGTTCAATAAGCATCTATACTAAATCTGGCATTGGCGGTCAGTATCTGTGGCTCAGTAGATACAGGGATGTGCCAGGCATTGCAGTAAAGATTAATACGCTCATCTCAACACATTATTCCGTTCAAAGACTGCACTATATGGAGAGAGCATTTAATGCTGTTTCAATGCTGTGTCAACAACAAAATTATATTTGTACATGACCTTTCGTGTCAGGAGGAGAGTCAGGGGTCAGGATCTGTGCATGTCCCTGCTTGCCCCCCTTTCCATGTTTGGTTTGAGAGAGGGCAGAGAGGTACAACAACAAAAATAACAAGAGATTACATTAAGAGAGCCTTACTCACAGGGAGGACGTCCCAGGGTAGGAGCTGAAGACATGGTCAAAAGGGAGGGTTTTCGAGTCAGGCCTTGAAGGAGGCAAGTTAGAGAGCAAGGTGAGGGGATTGTGAGATGGAGTTCCAATGGGCGGAAGCAGAGAGGCTAAAAGCCTGGCCGCCCATGGAAGGGCAGGTCGGGCAGAGCAGGCCGGAGCCTGCTAAATGGAGGGAGCAGACAGATAGGGGGGGCAGCAGGTCACTGAGGTAGGAGGCGGCAAGGCCGTGTAGGGCATTGAAAGTGAGGGCGAAGATCTTGTTATTTGCAGGTCTGTTCATCGCTGTTGATGCTGGGAGCGATCTGCGATCTGAAGGGATTAATTTCTAATACTTCAGTTTATCGTACTTGTTACATTTAGCTTAACATGTATGTGAGGGAATCACAGCCAAGCCTGATTCTGTCCTCACATGACATCCTTCAGCTAGATTCCATGTCAGATAGTGGTCAACAGAGAGAATTTCAACTATTTTTTCTCCCCTCACTAATTTACACTTCATTTACACACCGCAGCTAGACTTTAATATACAAACTCCAGACAGAAAATTTGCTTCCACCACCTAATGCCAGACTTATTGACAAAAACAATAATCTTTGCATTTGATATAGCACCTTTTCGTGTCATTGAGACATCGCAAAGTGCTTTACAAAATATACTGTGTAATTTGTGGTCAAAACTCTCTGTGGAGGCCACTGCATTCACTGTCGAATGGTGTAAAGTAAAGTGAGATGTTTTAATGACACGATGAAGCTCTGTACCAATACATGTATTATCATTACTGTTTGGTGTGGTGACTGTGGATTTTTAGGAGCTAAGGGCTAATTTCTAAACGGTGGTGTCCCACAAACGGCCAGTTGAGTGACGAATTAACAACAACTTTGACAGCTTCTCAGGCACCTTCTCAGAGAGCTTAACTAGTGAGGGTTCAAACCCACACTGATCACATATTAACTGAACAACTAATGACTATTGTGTGGAGGGCAGAGGAGAAGAGGGTAAGTGGTGTCTCCTTCGAGTGGCAGTAGAGTGTCAGAATCTGGTGTTAACCCTCTGTGGTGGTCTCCTCTGTGGTGGTCTCCTCTGTGGTGGTCTCAGTAGTTCGGGTGCTGAGCCAGGTTGGGTGTGAAGTACTCCCGGACACTGTGAATGACAGACAAACCATTTTGACCCTCGATACAACTTGAGGGAGACAAACTGGTGACTAACGGCAATGATTCATGTCACTCGGCTCCTGTTAACCCTTGCAATCCGAAGCCTTAACAGGTGGGTTGGTGCTGGACAAGCCGCGCAAAGCTCACAGACAGCGCTGTCAATGGTGAGCTCTGCAGTTTAGTTGATTAAACTCCAACAGCAACAGCAACAACAACAACAGCAGCAACAACAACAAAATTATATTTTATATTTATATATACAGCGCCTTTCATGTCAGGAGGATGCCCGAAGGCGCTGGACCTAGTGTACGCTCTGGGCTGTCACCAGTTTGCGCCTTATACTGTCTAGAATTATCTAAGCCACCCTCAGGCATGAGTTTTACGTATTCTATTCAGAACACGGGAATTTTCATGTGTAAATAACAAGGTGGAACTCTGTTTGGTTCGTCAAACGCCGTTCCGGGTTTCCAGTTACTGTTAAACACTCGGCTGACCAGAAAGAGGAAACATCGCAGGCCAATGTGCAATGCGCAGTCCGGCGTCACTTACTCTGCCATCGCTCACAGCAGCGGTGAGTCTGCTCTTCTCCACCCCGTGACTTTCAATCTTCACTTTGGCCCTGCTCACTTTCTCTACTATCCGTTTCCCCTATTGAGTTCTGACGAAGGCTCGTGGACCCGAAACGTTGACTCACTTTCCCTTTCTCCATGGGTGCTGCCTGACCTGCTGAGTGTTCCCAGCGACTTCTGTTTATGTTACAGCAGTGATCAGTTCCTGTTTCACATGTTCCCTGTACTGTACGGGTTTGACCACAAAGCTCTGGTACCCCACAACTAAACCATGGGGAAGGAGGATGATAATTGTATGGAGAAGTAATTAATTCAGTACAAGAGTTTAACTGTATTTAGACTCTAGAGGATCAGGGGAAGGAAGGACGGTGTTTGATCCGTCGCTGCTCTGGGTGACATCTTCTATAACATGATGGAGTACGAGAGCAAAATGCATCTCCATAATCTCATATCTCTGTTCTGTAGGACTTTATAGACACTCTGTACATGGTTTGCATTCACTGCAGCCGCGTAATAAACAGCATAAATCAGTCAGTCAGCCGGGTCTGGCCTCCTGCTTCTCCCTCGTCCTCTCCGGTCCACCTTTGGGGGCCACGGTTTCAGCCATTGCACTCCAAAGCTTTGGAAATCTCTCCCTCAATCTCTCCACCTCCCCCTCTTCAGATCACCTTCCTCTTTGACCATTCGCCCACATATCTATATACAGCCAATTCACTTTTCAATATGTTCTGTGAAGCACTTCGAGATATCTAGAAGATGAGAAAAGCGCTATATCAACTGCAAGGCGATGGTTGCCTCCTCACTCACTCACTGCCAGTCTGGCTCTCTCTCTCTCTCTCTCGCTGCCGGCCTGGCTCACTCCCAGGGCCTAGTGCCGTCGTGCCCCCCCTTCCACCCGCGCAAACGATGTAATAGTGAACGTCGCAACGATAAATGAGTATGTGTTCCCAATGGATCAGCCACGTGATAACGATAAAACCTTAAGCAGGGCGACATTAAGCGGGTCTATCTGTATAAATTGATGTGATGCAGAAGTGAAAACTCCCCCCTCTTCACACCCCCCCAGTGTCAGGGCTTTATGAGCTGAGGTAAAGTAGCTGCCGTTCACCCACCCAATTCCAATTTGAATAGATGTTTTGTTTGCCTCTCACTGTCCCTGTCACACCCAGGAGAAGCATAAAGTCTGGTAACTGTGGCCACTGAAGTGACATTTTCATATTCAATATTTAGAAACAAAAGCCTCTCTGATGGGACCAGTCACCGCAGGTTTAAATTCTTAACAGAAAACCTAACCTGATTCAGCCCGGAGCCAGTACAACAGACAGTAACAGCATTGAGATCAGGTCTGGGCTGAGTTAGCCTGCCTCCGCCAGGACAACAGTCAGCTATAATAGGCTTCATGGAAAAGATGATGATAATAAATGATAATCCTTGCATTTGACTTCTTCCCTGAGTTCTCTATCCGTCCCCAGCAATGTATTTACATTAAGTTTACACAGCTGTTTGGCAGCCAGGCTGTAGTGGTATGAATAGGGTTGTAACTATTGTCTGGGACATCCTTGTGTTCTCTCTCCAGATCAGATAGATTACCCTTCTCCTCCTTGGTAAAGCCGGACGCAAGACATTTATTCAGCGCGATTGCAGCCTGTGCAGTATTATTTGTCACGTTGTCTCCGGAAACCACCTTCACTGGCCCTATTCCATTAATTGTTTCTCTTCTGCTCTTAATGTAACTAAAAACACTTTTCGTTATTATCTCACATCTCTTGCCATGTTCACTTCAAAGCTATTTTCACCATTTTTATGCTGTTTTACGGTCCTGGCATTCCTGCTGGTATTGAGTCTGACTTATTTCTGTGGTAATTTAAATGTTTTTTTTTGCCTCTTCAGGATTTCCTTTGTAGCCCAGTCCAACAAGACAGGGGCGAGTTTAAGCTTTTCATAGATAAGTAGCACTCTCTTGGTTTATTAAGCATGCTAATGGGTTTCATCATGTGTCAGACATGCCCAGCACTGACCAAAAACAATCCTCTTCACTAAAGGAGACAGAAAATAGTTGAGATTGATGTTGGCAGGAAGAACTTTTAGTTTACAGCTGGGGAATTCCCAACTGCCTGAGCCAGGGTGTCACCTCAGCTGAAACAATGGCTTTCTGATCCCGTTTGCAGTTGTGAGAAGGATGATTCAGATACAAACTGTGGGATTCTGAGAACATCAATCCGATCTGGGAACTCTCCTGACGCTCTTATAATAATCCTTGCATTTGATAAAGTGCCTTATCACCTTGTTGAGACGCCTCAAAGTGCTTCACAGAATATACTGCAAAGTGGAATGACTGTATTTTGTGGGAGAAACACAGCAGCCAATTGCACACAGCAGTGTCCCACAAACAGTCGTGGATTGATGACCACATTTCTTTTTGAAGGATTATTACCCCCAGAAAGCGATCTGCCAATCAACTTCCAACGGAGTTCCTACCTACAGGTAAACAAAGGCTTGTGTGTAAAGCAAGGAAATTTGCCTAAGATGTTCACGAACCGCTTCAGTTTGGTGGCTGCTAATCTAGCAATGTGTGTGTAAGTGTGCGCACACAGGTGTGTTTGGATATGCTTGATCGCGTGTGCTTGGGTATGTGTGCATGGGTGAGTGCTTGTATGTATGCGCGTGTGTGCATGTTTGTGTGTACATGTGTGTGTGTGTGTGTGTATGGAAGGTTGAGCACATACACGGAATGATGAGTTGAACCTCGCTCATGAATTGGTGGTCATTATGTGGGGATATTTACTGTGCAATAATTTCACATGTTTAAGGTATTTTTACAATGGGATTCTGGTATCTCAGGGTTTCATTTCTTCCCCGTTCCCCCCTCCCCACCCACCCCCCCCCACACACCCTCACTTCTTCACCAGCCAAACCATGAAAGTAGAGGGGAGCCCCACAATGTGTGATTCCCAAGGCTGTCTCTGTTTACAGACTGCGTTTGCCATCTTACTTAAAAATAATCCTTTCCTTTGAATATCAAAGTGCTTCAATAGCTGACTGAATTTGTAAGTTTTCATGGCAGCCATTTTGTGCAGTGTGAAGTCTCACAAACAGACAGGAATTGAACGACCAATTTGTTTCTGGTTGGCAGAGACCATGATGGCGTATGTGTGGCTTGTGATGTAGATATCCTTAGGTTGTGTTGTATTCAGTTGTACAAAGCTATAAAGTGGACAGTGAACCTGTGGAACGGGCTCCTAGGGAGACACAAATTAGGTCATTTTCTTTCAGGAACAGACATTATAAGTTGTAGTGCATAAATAGTTTGGGACATGTGAACATTTCATCCAGCATTTAATAATAATAATCCTTGCATTTGATACAGCACCTGATCATGTCTTCTAGATGTCTCAAAGCACTTCACAAAATATACCTTGAAGTGAATTGACTGTATTTTTGTGGGTAAAATGCAGCAACAACAACAACAAATTAAACTTATAAAGAGCCTTTCACGTCGGGAGGACGTCCCAAGGCGCTGCACAGGAGGCGTGTGACCCGAGCTGGGAGGGGAGTGTTCGGGAAGGGGTGAAACAAATAGGGGAGGTCGAAAGGTTTGGGGGGGAACAAAAGGCACGGTCGAAGAGGAAAGTCATCAAACCGGCCTTGAAAGACGAAAGGGAAGAAACGAGACGGAGGGATTGGGGATGGCATTCCACAGGGTGGGAGCGGAGAAACTGAAGTCCCGGCCTCCAATGGTGGGGCGGTTCAGGCGGGGGGCTTGGAGCAGGCCAAGTCCTGCTGAACGGAGGGTCCGGGTGGGCTTATAGGGGGAGAGTAGATCGGATAGATAGGGCGGGGCAAGGCCGTGTAAGGCCTTGAAAACGAGGACAAGGATCTTGAACTCGATCCTCTGGAGGATGGGGAGCCAGTGGAGACGGGCGAGGGTGGGGGTTATATGGTCGCGGAGGCGGGTGCGGGATAATACACGGGCTGCAGAGTTTTGGATGACCTGCAGCCTGTGAATGGAGGAGCTGGGGAGGCCGACGAGGAGAGAGTTTCCATAGTCCAGCCGTGAGGTGATGTATGCGTGCACGAGTGTTTCGGCAGCATGGGAGGTGAGGTAGTTGCGGAGCCTGGCAATGTTGCGCACGTGGAAATAAGCAGTGCCGGTCAAGGCGCGGATGTGGGGGAGGAAGGAGAGTTTATGGTCGAACGTGATGCCGAGGTTCCTGACTGGCTTTGTGAGGTGGAGAGTACAGCCTTGGATGTTGAGGCTGGCAGCGCCTGATGTGTGGCTTGAGCCAATCAGGAGGGCCTCGGTCTTGCTCATGTTCAATTGGAGGAAGTTGTCCCTCGTCCAGGACTCAATGTCAGACAGACATGCTGTCAGAACATCGATGGTCTGGGGGTTGAGGGATGAGGCGGAAAGGTACAGTTGGGTGTCGTCCGCATACATGTGGAAATTTACCCCATGTTTGCGGATGACATCGCCCAGAGGGAGCGTGTAAAGGGTGAAAAGGAGGGGGCCGAGGACAGAGCCCTGAGGGACGCCGTGAGAAACTGTGCGGGGGTTTGAGGAGAAACCGTTAGAAGATACAAAATGTAGGCAGTGGATCAGGTAGGAATGGAACCAGTCAAGGACTGTGCCTTGAAGGTTGAGGTGGGAGGAAAGACGTTGGAGGAGGATGGTGTGATCGACTGTGTCGAACGCAGCAGACAGGTCAAGGAGGACGAGGAGGCAGAGGGAGCCCTGGTCACAGGCGGTTAGGATGTCGTTTGTAACCTTGACTAGGGCAGTCAATTGCGCACAGCTGTGTCCCACACACAGTCGTGGATTGAACATTTCTTATGTTCTTGTATGTTCGTTCACTTCCACGGCTGTTTATTTGACTCAGTAGAGCAACCAAAGACTATTGTGACCCATCGAAAAGCTTTCATTATATTGGTGGAATTGTGTACCTGTCAAACACAGAAACTGGTTTGATCAAAATGAGAGCGAAACAAAGACGCAAAAATGCAGCAAACAAAACATTCAAAGCTTTGTGGTTGGTTTTTTGGAGAATCACCTGAGTTACTGAAGAGGATTATTCAAAGAGGAATGGTACTAAACAAGTTATTGTCTATCACTGGTCCTGATAGTTTACATACTTATTCCCGTGTTTGAAACAGTGCTTATTGTGTCCCAAAGTGTCAGCCTGGCTCAGTGCCCCGAGTCAGCAGGTTGTGGGTTCAAGCACCACGTTGGGACATGGAATCACACAGCCTCAGCCAGTGATGGTCAACCTTCAGGGTTGGCTAACAAAATACATTTTCATGATTGAAAATTCTTGACTTATCCCAATAATCAAGAAATATGCAATCAAGGGGACGTCCCAAAGCGTTTCACAAAATATATCGAATAGAGTAGGGACTGTGTATTTTGTAGGCAAATATGCCAGTTTGTCCCACAAACAAGACAAAGTGAATGACCAGTATCTCGGGTGGATTGTTGGCCAG
This sequence comes from Hydrolagus colliei, assembly GCA_035084275.1. Taxonomy (NCBI): domain Eukaryota; kingdom Metazoa; phylum Chordata; class Chondrichthyes; order Chimaeriformes; family Chimaeridae; genus Hydrolagus; species Hydrolagus colliei. Next base: position 1,362,742 of record CM068754.1, on the reverse strand, counting down.
GGCAGCGGGACAACATGATGACTTTCCCCCGTACAGGAACCAGCCTGTGATCTCGCACAGTGAAAGTGGCTGTTGCAATAAGGCATTTAGTGTGACCCGTTCTGCAGCTCAATAGCCGGTCCTGTCCTGACAAGTGTTTCCAGGGCAGAGTCTGGCAGGAACCTTCTTCACTCAAAGTGTGGTAGAAATCTGGAATTCTCACCTCCAAAAGGTTATGGATGCTGGATCCATCCACACCTCCAACAGTGAGGCTGAGAGATGTTTGAGTGGCCAGGGTATCAAGGGACAGGGGGATAAAGCTGGAAATTGGAATTGACAGGATTAGTTCAGGTACAGCTCAGCCATTATCTAATTAAATGATGGAACAGGCTTGAAGGGCTGAATGGCCTATTCCTGTTTCTATGTGCCTACTTGCTGTATTTGTCAGTGTTGCTGATACGTGGCAGTGTGTTTGGGAAGAGGAGAGACAATAAGGAAATTAAACTTGATATCTGGTCAACCTGCTCGACCTGAATTTCTGCCTTTACAGCCAAGACCTGGATCCACACTCTTGGTCTTTAAGGCAAATCATTAGCTAATATGCAGTGATAAAGAGCTATGGTTGTGGTAGGAACATTGTATTTCTGGGAATTGTGCGGGATAGAGGAAGTGTGAGGTTAGGTTAGGCAGTTCTTCTGAAAAATTCTGTTCACAATACTCATTTGTCAGCATTATTTAACTGAAGTGAATGTTCCTGTTTATTGAATCACCAATTGTTACAGAACTGAAAGAACCAAAGACTCGCTCTGCCTCAAAGTATATATGTGTATGTGTGTGTGTTTTAGTGTGTTGTGACTTATATTTGTCTGTAAACAGGTGTGTATGTGTGTCTCTTTCTCTGTCTCTCTCGCTCTCTCTCACTCTCTAATGGCCAGGACACAAGGAAAACCTGGTGACCTGGAAGTCTGACTTTTTGTGAACGCAGAAACCACTGCGAAATGAGGAGACTGTGTTTTGTAGCCAAACATGGCAACAAAGTTACACACAGCAAAGTTCCATAAACAGACAAAGTGAATGACCAGTTTATCTTGGATTGTTGGTCAGGACAGCAGGAAACATGGTGATGTGTCTCTGTCTGTAATCTTGTATTTGCTTGATTGGTTGTTTCTCTGTACCTGACCGTGCCAGCTCACTGCCAACACAATCATCATCAGACACTCAGAAATACAACTTAGACAATTGTGACGTGGCAGCTGATGTCTGTATAGGACAGTGGTGGTGGGACAGGCGGGCGGGGAGACAGATAGGCAGATGGGGGGATGGGTAGTTGGTCAGCAGGTGTTCAGATAAGCAGATATGTGACATTGCCCTGTCTGTTGTATGTAGGAATTCGCTTTGAAAAGGCCCGATGGACTCCAACACAACCTGACGATGGGAACACTGAGAGCAGTAGCTGCACAATACAGTAGAAGCTCATTTATCCATGACTCGATGCACCAGCACTTCTGTATAACCGGCACGCCAAAATAAAAGTCCCCATCCAATAAACCGGAACTTATCTGGAACAATAGCAGTAGAGCATTTGTAAATGTATAAATAATAACATAATAACATAATATTGCATTGGTACTCACCGTCAAAACTACTCTCCTGCGCCCCACCCCCACTGGTAGATGCTGCGCTTGAATCCATGATGTTGCGGTTGAGGTTTACAGTCCAGCGACCCCTCCCAAAATGGAGCACGCTAAGCAGGCGAGAGCACATATGACTTCAAAGTCATACTAGTGGCAAGCCTATAACGCTAGCCGATAACCACATTGTCGCGCAGGTGCAGTATTTCGGTTTGCCGCTGGTAGAGTCTAGGGCTTCGGCTTGCAGTTAGTAAAGTCGCGCGACTTTAAAATGGCGTTGCCGCCTTTTTCACCCGCCCGGGGTCCCCCATTCAAAAAAGAATCGCTGGACTGTAAACCCCAATTAGTAAAAGTGAGAGTGCAAAAGAGCAGCCAAAACAACAAGCACCAACACAATACTCTGTCACTATCTGCCATTACCGAGTCTGGTGTGTATGGTGTGTGTTAAAATAACTTAAATTTTTTTGTAGTGGGTTTTCTGCAGCGGGCTGCCTGACTTTCCAGCAGGCGCTTAACCGGCATTGGCCAGGTCCCACTGGTGCCGGATAAACGGGTTTCTACTGTTCAACCTTACACAACACCTTCCACTACAGGAGTGTTCCACGGTGCTGGACACTCAGAGATTTGGGCTTGAGTTGGGTGGGGGTGGAGGTTAGGGTTGGGATCAGGGAGGCTGGAGGGAAGAATGGGTAGGGGTAGGAAGATGGCCTAAGGTGTGGTCAAGAGGAGAGTCTTGAGATGGCTTTAAGAGGCAAGGGAGGGACCAAAGTGATGGCAATGTGGGATGGAATTCCAAAAGGTCAGGGGCAGAGAGGCTGAAGGTCTGACCACAGTTGGTGGAACGGACCCGGTTGGGGACATGGATCAGGCAGGAACCTGCTAAGCAGAGGGAACAGACAACAACAACAAAATTACATTTATATGGAGCCTTTCACGTCTGGAGGACATCCCGAAATGCTGAACAGTCAGGAATTGGGACCCAAGCATGCAGAAAGGGCAGGATAGAGGGAAGAGACAAGTTGATATGAGGTCAGCAGATTGCAGAGGTTGGGTGGAGCAAGGCCGTGAGGGCCTTGAAGGTGAAGACAAGTATTTTGAACTCTATCCTCTGGGGGATGGGGAGTCAGAGGAGCTGGGTGAGGCTGGGGATCATGTGGTTGTGGAGCCTGTGCGGGAGAGGACATGAGCTGCAGAATTCTTAATGATCTGTAGCTTGTGGGGTAAACTTGAGCTGCTAACGTTTATCGTCGTTTGCACAGCAACATTTCCCACCTGGCGGTTGGATATTGAGCACAGCGGAGAGTGTGTATGAGAGCCGGGTTAGTGGAGGGTGTCAGTCAGAATAAGTAAGAAGCCGATGAGGACGATCGATGCTGAAAGTGCGGAGGGAACAAGCGATTAGTGAGGCAAGTTGAAAGAGGAAGGACTGAGGGCGTTCAAATTCCCCCACTTGGATATTAGGAGAGAGAAACTTCCTTCTCTTTTTGAATAGTTTCGTGGGATCTTTAATGCCCATCTGAATAAGCTGAAGGGACCTTAGCTTAACAACTCTTCCAAACGCAAAAACCTTTTCTCAGCACTGCACTGGAGTGGCAACTTAGACCATGTGAGTTCAAGTCGGGTGGGATTTGAACGCACAACCTTCTGACTCAGAGATAAGAGCGTTACCAATGAGTCAGGTTGATAGATATCATGTCATTCAGATGTCTTAAAACACTATATAGGATTTTCTATTTGTATTTTGTGAGTGATCGCGGTACCTACCACATCCCACAAACCACGATTAGTCAATATCCAATTATACTGAGGGAATTGAAGTGCGAAAGATGACTTATGAGCCATGATTTGTAAATTAGGAGGTGAACGGGTTTAAGGATAGGCAGTTGACCCTGGGACCTGGACTTGTTTAGGAAATTTGACACCGTAATGGAATTCTGAAAGAATAGGATTGAGTGGGTTGAGCTGCTCTAGCTACCCAATCTCAATCCAATAAAGACAGAAAGGCATTCACAGAATGTTAAGAATTTGAAAAAATAGAATGCTAAGAAATAGAATAGTGATTAATAATAATAATCCTGGCATTTCACTTTCCCCAGAGGGAAGATTTCAAGGATTTACTATAAAGTATAGTAATTGTATTTTGGAGGCAAATGTGTTAGCCTATTCGCACACAGCAAAGTCGCACAAACAGCTATGAAGTGAAACTGAGAGATTGTTGTCCAGGACACTATTTTCAGTTAGTCCTGTGCTTACAGCACTTGCCTCGCAAGTGAGAGAACCTATGTTCGATTCACTGGCAGAGTAAAGTTGCTTGCGACATTGCTGTGTGGTAATAGGTTGACACATCCCTGTGCATCCTTGCATTTCCTTTCAGCCACTAGGCCCCAAAACTCTGGAACACTCTCCCTCAATCCCTCTGCCTTGCCCCTCTCTCCCCTTTTCAGGTCCTGCCTGAAAACCTTTTCACCCAGGCTTATGGTCACCTCCCTCACGGAGGCCGCTATCTGTGTGCAAGTTGTTGTTTTTTCCATTGTAGGCCACAGAATCTTTAATCCCTATCTGAACAGGCAATGGGACCCTGGTTTAACCTTTCATCCAAAGGATTCCACCTCTGTCAATGGAGCCCACCCTACAGTGGAGTGTACGGCTGGTGTACAGTGAAGTCTCAAGTTTGAACCCACAATCTGCTGACAGTGCTGCTAACTGAACCAAGCTGACACATATCAAGTAAAATATTGGTAAGAAGCAGTTTCAGTTGGCAATATAATCACTCCCACATTCCCCCTGTATATAAAATGTTTTACTAGCATTAGGTGGGACCTGTTGCCTTGCTGAGTGTCTTTCAGAAACTAACAGGGACAGGGCTCTCTCTCCATCCAGTTAATGGATGACACCGATGAACTGACTAATTGTGAGATCACTGCTGCCATATTGTGACAGTCCATTCTACAATGGTTTACAAATATAACAGTACAGCAACTGCTAAACACACAGTCACTTCCCCGACACCTGTCTGTAAACACTGATTGCTGTAACGTGACGGGGGCCTAAATGAACATCTTGTGGGGTAGAGATTCTGCATTTGGTGAGTTTCTGATCTCACACTAGTATTGGGGGAGGGGGCAGTCACCCCCATCCTCGCCCGGTTTCACTGGCTTCCTATTCTATCTCACCACCCTGTCTACTGCCCCCGCTCAGCGGACTCCGACCTACTCCATGTCCCCGCCCTGCCAGCTCCACCATCAGCAGTCACTCCTTAATTATTTCTCTACCTATCCTCTAGAACTCCATCCAGAGTCCCTCAGCTTTTCCCCTATCTCCCTTTGACCCTGTCTTCGGTCACCCTCCACCCTAAGCCTCCCTGCCCTCCACCTCTCCTGATGTTTACGGGAGGGGAAAGTTGGATGGATTTGTTTTCCAAACTGACTGAAGCTTTCACATCAATGGGTTTCGATGGGGTTTCTGAGGCTAGTGCGCGATTGGCTTGTTTCATTTCAAGAGGAAATTAATAGGCAGAAAACAGGAACTATTGAGTGTGCAGTAACGAAATGTTACATAGTCTCTCGATATTGGAGACTCCTTACGTTTCTTATAGAGCCTTTGGTATCGGAGAGGGCATCTCTAGAGCACTGACATCACAGTGGACCTGTAGCTGAGTGGTTAGAGCACTCGCCTTGCAAGTGAGAGACAACAACAACAATAACATTTGCACTTGTACAGCGCCTTTCACGTCAGAAGGACGTCCCGAGACGTGGGATTGATTCCCGCAAGGCGAAACCTTGGGAAGTTTCCTTACACCGCACACATGATAATAATCCCTCAAAGGAAGAACAATAAGAAACCGGGCAGCTCAGGGTGAAACCTGGGGCAAGTTTATTTATAATGCAGTAATTATTATTATTAATGTAGAACATACGGTGATGTGTAGTGACTGTGTGTTTGCGCGGAGGCTGTGCGGTGTGCGGCAGCCTCCCACACAGACCCTGAGCCAATAGTCAGGAAATCAAATTTGGTTCCCAAATCACACTGGACAATGTTTGTGTTTCTGCTGTGTGTGTGTGTGTGTGTGCACACCAATGGCTAGGCGGGTTAAGGGACCATCGTACAATTGCCTTCTCTGACAGGTTACTAGTTTGTTTTTATTTCTCCTGTGTTCTGAAGCTGAATCAGCGTCCACCGTATAAAGGCAGTACATTGTGAGTTTAAACAGCAATGATTGTCCCCCCACCTCAGGACTCTGATTATTGTTCACTCTATTTTTCTTTGTTGTTAAGGAGGTTTGTTTCTCCCTGGTCCCTTAACCCCTGTCTGTCTGTGTGTGTGTGTGTGTGTGGGGGGGGGGCACAGACCCCGGGTTAAGTGTCACAAACTGAGCCAGCGGGAGTTGAGACCCTGTTACTGCGGTAACCACAGCTCCCTCTCCAATGTTCGCCGTGAGTCCCTGTGAGAGGCGCGGGACTCTTACCATCATCATCAATAGCAAAGCTGGGGGGGCCCTGCACTGCACTGCCCGGGGAGACTGCAGCCCCCAGCGGGGAGAGGGGGGAGGGGGGGTGGGGGGGGGGGGGGGGGGGGAGAGAGGGGGGGAGGGGGGGGGGGGGGGGTGGGAGAGGGGAGAGGGAGGTCTGTGTCTCTGTTTGAAAACCAGCATTGAATAGAAATGAGCCCCTACGGTCAGCCCCGCCCCCTCCCCCTCCCCCCGCCCCCGCCTCGCCCCCTCTCCGCCCCGCCCCCTCCCCCGCCCCCTCCCCCCCCCCCTCCTCCTCCCCCGCCCCCTCCCCCCCCCCTCCTCCTCCCCCGCCCCCTCCCCCGCCCCCTCCTCCTCCCCCGCCCCCTCCCCGCCCCCTCCTCCTCCCCCGCCCCTCCTCCCCCGCCCCCGCCCCCTCCTCCCCCGCCCCCGCCTCCTCCTCCCCCGCCCCGCCTCGCCCCCTCTCGCCCCGCCCCCTCCCCGCCCCGCCCCCTCCCCCGCCCCGCCCCCTCCTCCTCCCCTGCCCCCTCCCCCGCCCCCTCCCCCGCCCCGCCCCCTCCCCCGCCCCCTCCCCCGCCCCCTCCTCCTCCCCCGCCCCCTCCTCCCCCGCCCCCGCCTCCTCCTCCCCCGCCCCCGCCTCGCCCCCTCTCCGCCCCGCCCCCTCCTCCTCCCCCGCCCCCTCCTCCTCCCCCGCCCCCTCCTCCTCCCCCGCCCCCTCCCCCGCCCCCTCCTCCTCCCCCGCCCCCTCCCCCGCCCCCTCCTCCTCCCCCGCCCCCTCCCCCGCCCCCTCCCCCGCCCCGCCCCCTCCCCCGCCCCGCCCCCTCCCCCGCCCCCA